>JAOXJJ010001180.1:174053-237503 GCA_025769935.1 Phoenix roebelenii
AACAGGGGAGGCCCGGGTGGTGGTGGTGGTTGGCCGAGGCGGCTCGCCGGCGACTGGGGAAGCGGGAGCAGAGGAAGGAGAGGAAGAGGAGGAGGAGAGGAAGAAGAGGGAGCTCGGCCGTGATCTGGGAAGGAGAAAGGGTACTCCTTCTTAACAACCCTCCGCCGCGAAAATCGCAGCGGTCGGACGAGATCCGCAGCCACGGTCGGCCGCGGATTGACCGGAGGGAGGGTGCCGCGAGATGCCCGCAGCGCCTTGCCCCAAATGTCCCCGGAGGAATCGAAGAGGATCGCCATCGCGATCCTCTCCCCGGTTCCTCCCATTTCTGGATCGGAAATGGGAGGCTGAAGTCGGCTGGGGCTGCCGACTTCAGCCCCGTATCTCACAAGTTGTTATTCAAAACATTAGTTGCTTAAGTGTTAAAAAATTGAAATCACACAATTTAGAAGTAACCCGTTGCAACCCATGTGTAGAATATATATGCTGCTAAAAGTCTTTGATTTGGGATAACTTAATAGGAGTCTAAATTCTAAAAATACTTGAATAACACAATTGACTCATACTTAATTATTTTAACGATTATATCTCACTTTGATTTCTTCACTCAAAAAATATCTCCCTCTCTTCTCTTGAAAATTCTTACTAAATTTTAGAGTCTAGATTATATTAATTAGATATTCTTTTTCTTACTAAATCTGATTTTTTTCACTCGTAGCGTGAATAGGTCTCTCCTTATGTGCTGTTTCTACGTTTTTTTCTTATGCTTGAAAGTGTTAGAATCCCTTCTTCTATGTACCCTGACTATATTTTAGATCTTGTAATAGAAAATTCTAATTAGTATTATTATAGAGATATTTTCAATTTTTGGTAGAGTTATCCAGCTAGGATTATTTTTACAATTGAAAATTTTAAAACATTAAACTGCTTTTATATAATTACATAATTTAAAATAATAATATTATTATAACCATTATTAATGATCAATAAGAATTTTGATCCAAGTTAGCAATGCCATGATATATTATGCTCTTGCTGGAACCATGATTTGGGCTGGCCTCCTTTGAACAACGGAGTGAGTGATTGCCAGTGCATTGGAAGGGTTGTTCCCGGAGATCACGTAAAGCCGGTCAGCCCAGCCGACCAACGGGTAAGGTGACGTGTCAGCACGACGTCTCATAGGGAGGTCGCTATCTGAAGCGTCCCGTCGCGGCCGTCGCTTTCACCATTCGCCATCCGCCAATTTTTTCCGGATCTTGGTGCGGTCTGAGTTGGATCCTGTACTCCGTGGGACCCACTTTGCAGGGGCCTAGTATACAGCTCCCCGCCGCCGCAACAAAAAAAAAAAAAAATGGTCCAAGGCATCCTAAGATCTCAGATGGTAGTTTAAACATCATAAAAATACAGTTAATGAAAGATTAAGCTCATTTTAGGACTTGATTTTAGTAGTTACTGAAATAAAAATATATTTGAGATGATAATATGAGATTAAAGAAACTTGAAAGATAAACTTGATATTATATTACTGGTACTTAGAATATCAATTCATACTTATGCAAGAAAACATTCCATCCTAGCCTGCAGAGTGTCTGGAAACGGTTGCTATTAAAACATCATGTTATACAAAACAACCAACAGGAGAACCGCCTTACTAAGCTATAGCAACTAAGATAACTAAAGTTCATAACCTGACAACAAAGAGTATACATCATGAGTAATTCACAAGAGTTCGTAGCCCCTGCATGAAAAGATATCAATATCACAGCTTAATGTCAAACTTGTGAACCTTTGCAATAAACCTTATATCCAAGGCAGGTGCAGGCAAATATACGGAGTATAGCAAAAACCCCGTGTCTTGCCAAAAACTGATGAAAGCTGAGGGTGATGATTAGAGTACAGCCAAGAAAGTTCAAAAAAAAAAAAGTTGGCTAAACATATAGAGAACATTCATCTAATTCACCTAGAGGAAGCCTCCAGAATGATGCCCCGCATAAGAGGGTATCCAATCAGCAGCTGTGTTTGCCTCCCGATAAACACGTGCAGCTCTAAAAGCACTACAATCCTCGATCATCCTCCGTATGTCATGGATCAAAGATAGCCCATCTGTCATGGTATGATGCCCGCTGATCCCCTCGATCAAAGAGGTCGAGTCACCCTCCAGGTAAATGTACTCTGCACCTAGAGTACACCTCGCATAGACGACACCCTTCCATGCCGCCCGCAGCTCCGCTCTAATGGCCGAGGTGTCGTAGATCCGGCGCCCACCAGTTGCTACAAATTTGGAGTGGTGGCCTTTGATAACAAAGCCAACAACTCTCCTCTCACCCTGCTCCACAACACTGCCATCAAAATTTACCATAAGAAAACTAGGGGATGGAGGCTTCCAAAAAACAAATATAAACCTGGTCACTATCTCAGCTAGATAAGAGACTCAGATGTCCCTAGCCATCTCAGAGGACCTTGATGGTGCACCGCTGATGACCTCTAATGCATGAAGCAAGGCTCTAGCCGCCGCCATCCTTGGATGTAACCACTTGTCCTCGAAAATCTGGGTGTTCCTATCTAGACAAGTATGGTAGACCAAATAGGCACACCAGACCCCCCCCCCCAATCCACCATGTCTGACCTCCTCATAGATATCCTTAGTCAAGTGAGAAAAACCTCCAATGAGAATCTGCCCTACCAGACATCGAGGGAGAATCCTGTGTACCATCAAATTTGGGCAGCCCACGGACAGCCAAAGAGGGCATGGCAGATGGTCTCCTCCGTCACTGGACAAGTCCACATGCAGAGGAGACTCTCACCTCTCTGCTCGCTAGGACACCCCTAGTAGGTAAGCAACCTCATGCCACCTTCTATAAGAACATAGCAGCTTGGGGATGGATGCGCAGCCTCAAGATCCAGGCCCCCTCATTCTGCCATGTCGGGGCCCTCGCTACCAGGCCTCGGAGCTCTCGGGCGCCGACCCTTGGTCTCCTAGAACTGCTCCAAACTCTCATGTCTGCCCTCTCCTCGGTGGGGATCGATAGAACCAAAACCTGCTTTCCAGAAAGTGTTGCGAATGAGATCCACGTCCCACCTCTGCTCACCTGGGATGATAAGGTCAATAACACTATGCCCAACCTGCCACTTCGGGTCAAGATACGTGGGCCATCCACTCAGCATCCACGTCGTAAACTAGTTGTCCTTAAAGATATCAATCGCCCGTCCATCTCCAACCTCCCACATGATCGTCTTTAGGATCCTAGGCCTCGAGTGCAGATCTCTCTTCAGATGAAAGAGCCACGACAACCGGTGTGGAAGGCATGTGCTCCAGTCGGTTTCTCATACTTGGGCCTCATCAGGGATCCCCACAAGCTGTCCAGCTCGAGAAGGAACTTGGTTGCATGTTTGGTTACAAGTCCTCCAGCTACTCCAACAAGGAGTGGATCCTAAGGCCACCACCACCCATCGGCAGACAGATCACCTCCCAGACAAATAGATGCACACCTCTCTCTTCCCCCCGATGGCTCTAGATAAAAGTCCTAAAGAGTCGCTCTATCGCCCAAAGTGGTGCAAGCGGCATGATGGTATTGGAGAGCAGATATATCGAAATTGATCTAAGGACCGAACGGACCAAAATCACTCTGCCCATCATGGACAGGTCAGTCTACTCTGGCCAATCCAACCAATCAACTTATGAAAGAAGAATCAGACCATGGTATAGTACAGACTTATTATGATAGAGTCCAACGATGCTCGGCAATGATCGGAGTAAAGCTAGCGCGACGGGTGGTCGCAATGATACTAGTCCAGGACCCTCCACTTGGGTCGACCCGGATCCACAATGGAAACATTTGGGACTCTCCTGCTAGGTCCATAGAATTATGCAAAGAGAGAGAAACAAAGAAAAAAAATCAAGAGAGAGAGATGAGAGAGAAAGAGAGAGACGAGAGGAGAGAGAGAAGGAGAGAGAGGAGAGAGAGAATAGAGAGAGCTCTCTCTTCTTTCCCAAAATAAGGTAGAGTATGTCTATCCCTTTCCTCTTCTCAGACTAAGGGGTGACCGCCGCCAGGCAGCCCAGTCCCAACAATGACGGCCGGCCCAGTGACGTCAATGGCAACTGAGGTCAGTCAGATAAAAGGAAACGAAGACTGAGATAAGCCGAACGGAAGGAAACATGAAAGAAGAAAGAATGAAGGGCTCGGCCCTTCTCTTCCTCTTTCAACCACGGTGGGCGGCTAATCGCTTGCAGTGCAACCAAGAGACTACCAATGGCTGACGACGATCGGCAAAAACAAAGAGAAAAATAGAGAACATGGGATACCCTATTCCAAACAAATTTGGCAACTCGCCGACCCAAATTCATGGCAACATAAACTACCGAACTGGGAAACAAGGAGGAAGAAGGTGAGGAACAGTTACCTTGATTGGGCGAGCATTCCGGCGACTCTTCCTAGTGAAGAATCAAGGGAAAAACTCGAAAACAAAACTCAACATTAGCGGCAATTCTCGGCGATTCTGGTGGTGGAAATCAAAGGAGGAAAAAGGGAGTTAAATAGACAAGATCCTAGAGATCTAGTCGAACTCGGATTGCTCTCGGAGAGTCTCCAACTTTGTCGAAATCGAGGAAGGAAGAAGACTTCCATCAAAGTCTCTCCTCCATGCAGATTGTGCCATTGTGCACGGTTGGGCTGGGTTTGGCCTCTTTGGGCCAGCCCACAAGCCCAAAAAAACTAGATTTTTGCATTCTCCCCCCCCCCCCTAAAATAATTTTTTTTCGAAATTAACTTATTTGAGACTTAATTTTAGAAGTACTCAACCATTATGTCATCCTTGAGCTCTCAAATAGTCTCCCTCTCGGAGTGCCTACTCACAAGATCTTGACATAATGAATTATGACATACAATGTCTAGCATCTTAAAACTTGATCCTTTCCATCTACAATACATAGCAGGTTCTTTTGATCTCTTTCAAAAGAACGTCAACCTCGCAACCTTAGATTTAAATGCTATAATTCTTTGCCCAAAAAATTAATTGCTCTTAAAAAGTTCCACACAGGAATCATAATTGGCTTAATAGAAATAGAAGAAAGCTTTAGCATCAAATGCTCTTCATAATCTATAATCCTCTTTCTTCTCTTAACTTCACCCATGATTTAATAATTAAATTTTTATTCTAGAAAACATCAAACCTCTTCAAATTGATAAAGTAACCATATCAGAGCTAAAAAAGGAGATCTATGTTAGAACATTTCAGGTCTAAGCTTAACCACAGATCCATCAATCCATTAACGCTAAGTTTTGAGGTGACCAAAAAATTCTCTCAAGAGTTGTCAACAACAGAAGAACCCATTAGTGAAAATTGCATAGCTACCTTCAGTAGCCAAAAAATCACGATATTCTCCTTTCCTAACTCAGGTCTTCTATTATAATACCTTTTATATCAAAAAATTAATATTTCTAATTAGTTTCAAAATAACGCAAACTACCACACTTTCGCTACGCACTCTAATCTAACCCATCAAATATTCTAAGGCCGCTAAATATTTTATGATCAAAATATCTCTTTGCATTAGGACTAAGAAAATCTAAATTTTAAATAGTAGAACTAGAGCAGAAACTCTAAATCTCTTTGTCCTTAATTTATGTAGAGTGTACTACTAACCATGAGCAACCCTCAGCTATTAGTCAAGTTTATGGTCACTGCATGATCTCCACAACCTTTTTAAAATCTAAAATATCTAGGTTTAATTTAAAGTGGGTTAACCTTGAATTTCTTAGGAATTTGATTAGACAATCTAGATTGATCTTTCTTTCAAAATGATTTACTTAAAATTTAATGGGTTAGGAGTATCTGAGCCAATATCACTATGAGTAGAATTAACTCTATTAACCTTCAAATCTTTCTTCACCAAGATTTCTAATATCCATCAGCAATACTATATGTGATAACTCATGTAAGCATCTTTACTCAATATGACATTTTACTAGTGGCTTCCTCAACAATGACAAAAATTCTCTACTCAAATCATAAACTTAGACTTGAGTTTAAATTAACACATCTAATAGTTTTCAACAATTATAAGAAAAATCTAGTTGTCCAATTCTAACATAAAAATTTAAATAACTAGAATTTTCCACCAATATGCCTACTCTATGGCCTTAAATATAAAATTAAATCCACCAATAGAAATACACCTATTTATAGTATCTGAAACTTTCAATTCCAAATATACTCCACATATAGATTTAACCTCAAAGAACATTCATTTTTTAATATTATGAACAATCTTTCTTAGCTCACTCCAACACTATGAAAGATCCATAAACAAATTCTACTTTAATAATTAGTAGCAAAGCTAAAAGTAGTATCATATCTACACCCATATCAAGTTTGAACTTTCAAGTCATTTAACCAATATATGAACAAATAAACATAGCATGACATAACATACTTAATACGGTATACCATGGTTAACCTTTCTATACTTACCATAGGTCAAACCTTCCTTATCATACATTTTATCACAATGCCTAGTGACTTTACACCTAAGCGTTGGATTTATTTCTGCTACTTTTGTTATGTCCTGAGTGATCATAAATACATTTTTGTTACAATCATTAGTAATCTTAAACCTATGTTCTGATTCTAATTTTGTCACAATTCTTAATACTCTTAAACCTAAGCTCTAACACCAATTCTGTCACACTCTGAACCCAACGCCCGGGTCCGGCCTCTTTGGACCGGCCCACAAGCCCATGGCTGAGCTAGACGTGCGATTGGTTGGGGGCTGGCCTCTTCGAGTCAGCCCACAAAAAAAATTAGGTTATTACAGAAAATTTTTTCATTACTGAAATACTTTTCTTGGAAATGTGATGCTTGGGAATATGATGCCTCGAAAAGTAAATTTTGCATGGTTGATCATAGAAAAGTGACAATTTGAGGGTGACTTATGTTTAATTAAGCATCTATTTTTCTAGGAAAATTATGTCAAATACTTGATATGCCCTTTACTATTCTATTTAAAAGCTTAAAAATATTTTTGGAAAAAAATGCCCCAATTCCCAGCTTGTGAGAAAGTCACTTTTTCACATCCCGCATGATTTTTTCTCTCATAAAATGTGAAAATCTTATTCCCATAGAAATGTTACTTTTTTTTATCTTTCTTCTTTAAAAACTCCAATCAAACATAAGGCATTTCTCTATTTTTCTATTGTCCATACATTTCTCCTTCTCTTCCTACAAAGCAAATGATTCTTATAGTTATCCAAGTCTATATTTTTGATTTCACCAATGAATTGTTAAGTTTAAAAAAAAAAAGAACCTTTAGAGGTATTTGTAGGACGACTACATGATTTCTTAGGATTCATTTGGTTGGAGGTGATCTGGTATGGAAAAATAATTCTATGTCAGATTACCATATTTGGTATGAAAAGAGGATGAGAGAGATGGTAAAATAAATGGTGAATCCCACACCTATTTTACTGATAGGGTTTATGTGATTATATGTCAGATTATGGGATAATCTGATGATTTCTAAAAATTATTTATCTAAAAAAATGATTATAAGAAAATATAAATTTTATCATATTTGATTGGAGGAAAAATTACATTAGAAAATAGAAATGGAAAAAAAATTACTATATTTGGTTGGATATAATCTTATATAAAAATATAACTAATTTTTTAATAATACTCTTAAATAAATAATTCAAGCAATAATATTTTTTCAGTCCATTTGTTGGCCACTTATGGCCTACTTATATAAATACGATCAATATTGGCTATTTTGAATATTAAAATATATTTACATGATATAATAAATATTTTTGTATATATATCAATATATTAATTATTAATAAATTTTATGTCATTTTTATTGATAATTAATAAATATTTATTATTTATTAACAATTAATATTTATTAATAAATATATTAAATATACTATTTACAAATATTATTAATATAATTATAATATGCTAATATAATAGTAATATAATATATTAATAAAATTGATGTTAAGTATTTAATATAATCAATTTAAATTAGTATAATATAAGTGAGGATATTTTTATCAAGAAATAGTAATTTTAGATTACATTTATTTATTAATTATGTGGAAAAATAAATACCATCTCTCGGTGATATTCATTTTATTTTCTCTCTTAAAAAAATAGATATGAGATCCATCATTTATTTTACCATATTTTTTATTTACTTTTTATACCAAATATGGTAATCTAATATAAAATTTATTTTTTCATGTCAGATTACTCCCAAACAAATAAATAAATACTACTATAAAGAAGGTAAAATAAATACTACTAGAAGTTTGGTATCTCGTTTTCTATGTTAGATTATCAAGTAGAGGTAATCTAAAATTATCATTTCTTCACAAAAATGCCACTACTTGTATTATATTAATATGATACTAATAGAATATTATAATTATAAATATACTAATATATTATATTAATATTTATTAAATAAATATTAAAAATAGTATGCATTTAGTACTAAATATCATATTTTTAATTAATGTCATAATGATTTAGAATATATAATTAATATATTATATATATGTATTGAAATTATTTTTTATGAATAATTTATATTAATTATAATATACTAATAAATGTATTAATCAAAATACTAAATTTCATAAATATATGAATTATATATTATTTATTATTAATAATATATTTATTAATATACTAAAAGTATTCTAAAATTTATTTATAATAATAAATATATATTATGATATATAATTAATTTAAAAATATCTATTAACTAATGTAAATATATTTTAATATTTGAAATAGCCCATATTGATAGGCAGGCAATAAATGGTTTGAATGAAAAAATAACATTAATTAAATTATTTATTTAAGGAATATTGTTAGAAATTTGGTAATATTTTCTTATAAATATTTTTGGGTTTGAATCTTGAAAATAATATTTATTATATTTACTTAATTTTTAAAAATATGCTATATATCTTTTTGTGAGAAAGGGAGGGAGATCCATCCATACTATGATACCCAAGGCTCAAAGACTTGAACATATACCATGTAAGACTCAAATCTAGATCCTTGTATTGCTAAGCCAATGTGGCTTACCATTAGGGTAACCACTAAAACACAAGTCTATGCTATATATCATGTAATGATATAAAAAGGGTACATGGACCCATTACAAATAGGCCATTGTCAATCAATAGCATATGATCTGCTTGCAATAAGGGTGAAGCCTCACTTCATTTACTAATAGCGATGCTAAACTAACTATCAATCCTTTAACAATTCAACATAAAAGGATTCCAATGCTCATCTTTCTAGGGTTTGTGATGTTTTTTTTTCCTTAAATATAGCATGTGATTCCAATCATTTAACTACCATGAATGATTTGGGAAGGACTAAACATTTTTCTTATTATTTTAAAGAAAAAGGAAAGAGGAAAGAGGGGTGTGTCCACCATCACGTGGATGGATCTAATTGTGATTACTATTGATTAATGCATGATCTATCCAAGAGAATTGGTAAGTGATGTATTGTCATAAAATTGTTAATTGATAGATGGATTTCTTTCTATACTTCTATATTTTTCATTTTGACATTTTTCAAAAGAAACAAAATGTGGAGGGGTGAGTTTACCAAGAGGCCGAATACAAGGAAGGGAAGTGGAAGTGATGAAAATGTGAGCGATCACGCCTAGATGCTTTTGTGTCATTATATTTTAGATGACCACTTCCAATAGTGGTTTAGGTAACTTTCTTTCACACGAATCACCATTTGGAGCATTTTGAGGTCTATGTGGTGGGTAATTATACGGTGGATTCATGTAAAAGAAGGTGAATCATTCTTTCGTACGAAACATGCATTCCCAATATCTTCGAACAATAGCAAAGTATTTAACCTAATCTATACATAATTCATAAATTAGGCTGTAGCCAACTAGGCTACTATAAGATTCAAGGTCAAAGATTTTTTTTTTTTAATTTTACTCTCTTTTTTTGACTCGGTGTTTACACCATATCTAAACAATTTAGCTGGCAGTCAGAAGCAAATGCTATGTAGGTCAAGTTGATGAAATTAGAATAAATGAGAATCGTGTAACTCTTGCAAAGTTTAGATAGAATTCAACTGTGAACTTACACATGGATAGAGATCCAAGCCGAACAGATAGAATTCAACCATAAGATAGAAAACTAAGGCGAATGATAAAATCTTGAGTTAGTTTGATAGAAAACTAAGGCAAATTTACCAATCTTAGATCCCTAAGAATGGAAAACTATTTTGTAGTTCGAATGAAAGAAGACAACCAATACAAACTATGTCAAAATAAGTTAAAGGATGATAAGGCAAGACTATTAGCTTGACAGTTGTAAAATGTTCATATTTATGTATAGCGGAAAGACGGATGGCGATAGTTACCAGAGGCATCAAAGATGGACATCAGTCATGAGAAGCAACTATCAAAGTGAATAGTTATTAGATTTAAGAGCAGTTATTATGTATTAGTATAAATAAGTGAAATTATAATCTAATGGACCCTTCAATAATCAATTCCATTGGTTTATCTTTACATTTACCCCAATCATTTATCCTGCGAGTAGGTGTAGCTTATTTTTCTATCGTAGCCTAATGAAACAACCATATCGTAGCCCAACACTACACTTTCATCTATTTCTATCTCCTTGGAACACTAGTATAATAGTGGCGAAAGTGATCCTTGAAGATCCAAGCATCTGAATCTATGCTACTTTTTATCCTTTATTCGATTTATATCTTTGCACTAACCCAACGCCGGTGGCATGCTAATGTACATATCTCTAAATCTTGCCCAATAAAGCTTAGTAGACCATTCTCTACTTCGATTAGCCAAGCTCTCAAGTGATCCTAGGATGGAAAAGGGGGCACCATGAAGGATGGGCGAATATTTGTTGAAATAATTTAATTTTAAAAATTTTAGATGCTTTATCCCTTGCTTCATGTATGTACCATCTTGCGTGCTCATTAAATAAATTTAACTGACATCAAAGACAAAAACACTCATATAAAAATATATGCATTCACTATACATACATACATATATATATATATATGTATATGTATATGCATATATATGTATATGTATATATATATATGTATATGTATAGATATATGTGTGTGTATATATAAAGTTCTCTCAAACATAATCAAAATGTACCAGCAAAAAATTCTAAAAAAATTAAGTTTTTTTTAAAAAAATAGAAAGATAGAAAATGGATCATTTATTAAAATTATCTAAAATTAAATAAATAGGCTAATTAGCCGAGATCATTGACCATTGCTTATGTACTAGGCTGGTATGCAGTGCTGTAGTACAGAAAAAAAAAAATCTAACTTACCTAATTTCTATCAGCGGTGGAAAAATTATTGATAGCATCAGATCGGCTAGCTCAGCAGCGGAGCAATCTAACCACAAACTAGTACACACAAAAATAGATAAAAAAGAAACAGGAGGGAAAGAGTTGGACTGATTTGTGGACTTGGTCCAACTAAAAGTTTTACTTAGCAGTGTTCATAAATACAGGAAATAATTGGGTAGCCTAGCTCACCACATAAGCATTGGAATTGTGGATTCGCTGGGTAATTTAAAAAAATAAATTACCGGGCATTTCGCGTTTAATTATATTATTTCTTACGGGAATGTGGGAAGAGGGCGCATAAAATTTCAGTAGCGGAAGGTTAGAGCGACGGTTGGCTTACCGGATTTTTCGGCGATTTGATTCTTGATCGAGGTGAGATTCGCTTCCACTATCCATTTCGAGATATTAGCGGACGAATTCGGTGGCGGGATGGGGTTTTTCCCGTACCGGTGCTTGGATTTCTTCTGCTTGCTGGGGTTTAATTGGATTAAGAATTGTGGAGTGGGATAAACTTGGGTTTTTATTGCATTTAATCGAGGAGTGCGTAATTCGGTGCGGATTTGGGATTTTAGGTAAAGATTGTTGTTTGGGGTTTGTGTTTATAGTGAAGTTGGAGCATCTTTTGAACTGTTTTCTGAATTCATGATTATGTGATAATGTAGTTTCTATGGTCGGTTATTAATTCTAGCGTCCAATTCTATCGCAAGATTGAGTTTTTCTTCTTTTTCATTCGCAATGGATTCAATCTTCATATGCTCAGATATGGGTTAACTTCTTTCTTTTTCTTTCCTTGAATTTTTTTGATTCATATTCTCTGAGATTTTCTTTTTGTTTGGTGTTGGTCTATAATATAAAAATTTCCAGAAAATTTTGATATCAAAGTTCGGACGCCTTATGACTTAATTCTGTTTATACGTTTAGTTTTCCCTATCCATTTATGTGGTTGTCAACTTTTTTAATCTTTTTTTACTTTTATTTACTTCTTAATCTCAATTTTACTTTTGTCAGTTTTTTATTCAGTTTGAAGTGCTGCTTGTAGTGTGATATGGCAAATCAAGTGTTCACTGTAGCCCAAGAAAGATAGATGTTGATGTTGTGATTGAGATGGATCGGATAAGGAGCTGGTTGCAGAAATTCCAAAAACAAGGGGATAAGCTGAAGTTTCGGCCCATGAAAAATAAGGAGACAGATGATAGGAAAAATGGGCAGAAACCTCAAATTGATGATGCACCTTCAAACGCCACTCAGCAGAAGGTTGCTGCTGCAAAGCAGTACATCGAAAACCACTACAAAACCCAGATGAAGAGCTTGCAAGGACGGAAGGAGAGGTAAATATTCTATTTTTATTTTGCTTTCAAAATGTGTTCTTGTCAACAATAGTTCAAATATCGTAAATAAACTAACCTACTGTGAGGTGTCGACTAGATGGATCACTATATATGATTGAAACATTATGTGTTAGGCCTCGTTTGGCAGAGCTTTTGGAGGGCCAGAATTTTAGATAGAATAGGGGTGTTTGGTAAAAAAATTGAAAATCATTTTAGTTTTGTCAGAAAGCTAAAACTTCTTTTTGGAAGAAGCTACTTTGGAGCTTCTCCAAATCGGAAAACTGTTTTGAATTCTAATTTTTTTAGACCAAAATACCCATAATAAAATATAATAATTACATAAAATAATAATAATATATAATGATAATAATTATAATTTTGTATATATTTATTATTATATTATACTAAAAATATAATATTATTATATTATTGTATTATACTATAAATATAATATTATTATATTATACATTGTATATTACATTGATATATTATGTTATATAATATCAAATTATGTTACATTATTATGCCATAGTATACAATATTATATTACTATATTATAAAAATAATATATTACATTACAGTAATATTATACTATATTATATATTTATGTATTAATACATATTATGTTTTATTATGCTCTGTTGTATAATATTATGCAATGTCCTTGATGGTCATTTTGTCATATCAAAAGTACTTTATCAATTTGTTTACCGGACACATAGTAAAGTCTCATAGCACTTTAGAAATGTAGTTACCAACTAGCAAATAACCTTTTATAAAAGCTCTACTTCAAAAAGCTCTACTTTCGAAATTTCTACTGCCAACAACTCTGCCAAACGGGGCCTTAGATTATTGCATACTTTAATATGCATTGATCCCCCTAACACCAACCAAGCATATAACATGATGATGTTTGCTGAAATGCTGCATTTATTATCTTTCTACACATTATCACTGATTTTGTACAGGTTTCCTATGCATTTAATGTTGTTACAATCCTTCACTACAAAAGAACTTTAGATCTATCTAGAATTAAATTTTGTCTGTAGCATCTCTATAAAGAAAGCAGTGTTGGATTGCTGTCGTTCCCTCGAAATCATTCGTAGGATATTCCTTGGTTACGTTGAATGTCGGTTTAGATGTGCATATTTCTCAATTTTACACTTGCAGAGAATGTGAAACCAATTACATATGGATTATTATCCACAACCCTATCGACTTGAGTACAGCGTCGGTCCATGATTGGATTTATGGTGGGAATAAGAATTTGATTTTTCATGTCATGATGTTAGATGCCAGCTAATCCCCACTAGTATTGTCTTAGAATGGGGACCAATAAATTCATAAATTTTGCAAATCTTATCTACGAACAGCGACATCAAAAAGGAGAAAATGTTTTATGTGGAAGAGAAATGACTGCTCCTTTTACAGGTTCTCTCCAGCACTAAAATGACTCTAACACAGGCTAATTAGGTTTTAGGTCTAGGATATTTACCAAGCCTAACCTTCTCTTTCATGTCATGCTGATCAGAATCTTAAATTTCCAGATACCGCCTCCATAAATTCTAGGTCTTGAGAGAAGTGGGTAGATCAAGCTGGAGGCAGATCAGGTTAAAATTTGCTGTATACGTCCCACCTGCATTGATTGGCTTGGTTTAGAGTTACTCTGGAGAATAGGCCATATTACCATGAAATGTACATATAACATTTAAAATGAATATATTGATATTTCAATTACTGCCTTTCAGGTTGCTTAAAAGTGAGCTTATTTTTTTAGTACAAACCTCCTCCTTGTTCTTCTTTGTTTATGTTTTGTTTCTATTAAAATTATTGTTGATGTTAGACAACAGATCTTGGAGAGGAAGCTTGCTGATGCTGATGTTTCTGAAGAGGAGCAAAACAACCTCATAAAGAACTTAGAGAGAAAAGAAACTGAATACATGCGCCTTCAAAGGTATAAAGTGGAGTCGATGATTTTGAACTGCTGACAATTATCGGGAGGGGTGCATTTGGGGAGGTTGGTGTCCATTCCTGTTTTCTTCTTTTTTACATTGTAATTAAACAGAACTTTTAGCAACATGTTCCGAGTCTGACTTCATAATGCCCATTCTGTATATTGCATGTCATGAAGACTTGTAAAAGTACTCCAAAAGCTTTTACAATTTCCTTGTACTGAACTCATGCTGGATTATCAAATTGATAAATTGTTTAAGTTGTTTTCTGCCACTGGATGGCTTGATCTTCTGATGAGGGTTCTTATGTTGATACTTTTAATGAGCAAATCAAGGTTTAGATATGGTCGGCCAGCATGGAATCTAACCATCCCTGAGAATCAGGAAGGCGGGGGTTGGGGTGGGGGATGGCTGGAGTAATGGAATAGGGCATCTACTGTCCCAAGGTTTTGGTACACTAGGCATCCCACTCATGGACAAACCAGGACAGCTCTGTCCCTTAGTATTTAAAACCTTGGATCAAATCCTTAGATTTGTCCTATGTGAGTTTGTGTAATGACTTCTGCTTGACAATTTGCCATGATATTATAAATGCTTTCTTGATATATTCTTATACAAAGCTATCTAGTTTTCTTAGTCATCAGTTTTGCTCATTCACTTTGACTTTAATATCATATTGTCTCTTTTCATAATGCTGATTTATTCTTCTCTTTCAATTTTCAATAGAGCTGGTACATTGTGCATAGAATACACATGAGTGACATGTCAGTCTTTGTACTCTGATGTGTGGACATTGCTTGCTATGATGGAATCGTGTTATTGTTTCAGTTTGGTGTTCTTGGAATACTGTACTACATTTTTTATTCCATGTTGCAGCAGCATTATTGCTTGTGTTTTATAGGATTATTTTTAATTTTTTGTTGATATTATTATCTTGTTTGGTTATTTTCAAGTATAAAATCATTTGCTGGTTTATGTTGGTTTTGAGAATATTGACTCGGCTGATTTATGGAATAAGTTGGACCTAGTTTGATTTTTTGTTTGTGTGTGCGCGCATGAGAGAGAGAGAGAGAAGCATTCGAACAATAACAAAAGTGGGATATGGATATGTGAATGAAATTCTTCATTCCTGGCAGGAATAATTGTCGGGTTGAGGGTATTTTTGTCTGTGCAAAAAGAGCAGGGAAAAAAAGAGGGTCTTATTCCAGGTATAACACTATCCTTATCCTATTGGAATAGGCATGTTTGACCAGAATGGTATTTCCTCCCTTATTTTTTTTTCTATAAACCTGATAAGGCATATTCCAAGCTTCATTCGTGCTTTATTTCCAAACAAACACTGCCTAGAAGAGGATCACAAGGTGCAGTTCTCCTTGTGGACTATCCTTTGGTTCAGTCTGGACATTTTTTGACTCTCTTTTGTACTGATTCTGGAAATTTGTCTATGCAATTAAAAGGATATAAATTTTCAGGCTGAAGAAGTAAAACTGAATTTGTTTGTTTGTTTTTTTCAAGCTTATATGTTAAGTAGCTTCAACAAACTTTTCAACTTACTGACTTTTTGTTTATGCATTTGCCACTATGCAGGTGAGGCTTTGTAGAGAGAAGGCCACCAGGCAAGTGTATGCAATGAAGATACTAAAAAAATCTGAAATGCTTCATAAAGACCAGGTATCATTACAAGCTCCTTATTCTTTTAGATATTGGTTATGTGGATAATGTGCTGTCTGCCTGCACCCTCACCCCGATACCCTCCCTCTCCTGCTTTTAGGTGGAGCATGTAAAAGCGGAAAGAAATCTTCTCGCAGAGGTTGATAGTCCTTGCATTGTCAAACTCTATTGCTCCTTTCAGGATCAAGAATTTTTATATCTTATCATGGAATACCTTCCTGGTGGAGACATGATGACTTTACTTATGCGCAAGGATATATTGACAGAAGATGAGGCCAGGTTTTATGTTGGGCAGACTGTGTTAGCTATAGAATCTATTCACAAACACAACTATATTCATAGGTACGTGTTTTGTATTTTAATTATTTATTTTCCCATCGATTGGTACATACAGGGCTTTATTGGCTTCTCTGACATCATTTGTGTTAACTGAATATTTCTTACTGAATAGGGACATCAAACCTGACAATTTATTGCTAGATCGAAATGGCCATGTCAAACTAACAGATTTTGGGTTGTGTAAACCTTTAGACCGTACTAGTTTTCCTAATCTTAGTGATCCTGACTATATGATTGGGAAAAATATCAACCCTTTATTGGAAAGTGAGGAGCGGTTAAACTCCTACCCTGCACCCAGGCGTACACAACAGGAACAGCTACTACACTGGCAGAAGAATAGGCGAATGTTGGTAAGTCATGTGTCCTCCTGATGTATCCTTGATTATCCTGTGTGCCACTCTGCATGTTTTTGACTCTAAATGTTGAACTTCAGCATACATGCCAGGTAGGCCTTACAATTACACAAAAACTACTAAAGAGCCTTACTTCTTTTGGAAGATGCCCTCTAGTACATGCCAAGGGAAATGATTTAACAGAATTTTGCTGCAGCTCTTTTGCATGTGACATATAATTTGTTTAATGTAACTTTCTAGCTTTGCTATTAAAAGTGACCTAGTCTGCAATTTGTGAAGTATGGCACTCAATTTCCAGTGTGAGAGTCATGGCTTTGTATTTCAGAAGTAAAAGAAAGAAAATTGCATATTCGATTCATCGTATTTTATTCTTTTGAAGAATACTATTCTTTTGAGGAGTATGCATATTATCCTCACTTTCATGTTTTTCTGTTGTTAGTTATGCTTAGGTTGTAGTGGTACTTATAGGGTACATTTTGCTTCGTGTTTTGTTATATAATGACAAATTTAATTGTGTTTCAATGTTCACTGACATGCTTTGTAAGTTCAGGCTTATTCAACTGTCGGTACCCCTGATTATATTGCTCCAGAAGTTTTACTGAAGAAAGGATATGGCATGGAGTGTGATTGGTAAAGTCTAAGGACTAATTTTCGCTCAGCCCATTTCAATTTCCTGACTTTTGGAATTTTCAGGTGGTCTCTTGGAGCAATCATGTATGAGATGCTTGTTGGTTACCCACCATTTTATTCTGAAAAGCAAATGTTGACCTGTAGGAAGGTATATAATTTGCAAATTATTTTTTTTTGGGTTCTTCTAAAATATAGAATAGTTTTTCCTGGTAAAAGAATATAGCATATTTAGGATTATTGATGTATGATGATTCTACAAGTTAATTTTATTTTCATCTCACTTATGCATATTTTTTTACATAATGTCATAGATTCTTGTTGTATTTAATTGCATATAGTACGTAAGCTGCCATTCAGCATGTGGGAAATGTTATAAAGCCTGCGGTAATCAAATATGTCGGTTCTCCCATATTAGTGGGTTGGGATATCTCAAGCATGGTCCTTCATGGCAGCTCTGCAAGGAGGCTGAGATTAGAGATGGATTTTAAAATAGGGAGTGACATGAGGACCGTTGCAAGCATTTGATGCAAGGGCTGGTGTTAGGTGAAGTGAGGAGACCTAAATAGATAAAGAGGACTTGAGGGAGGTTTAAAAATGTTGAGAAGGTATTGCTGTAAGGCATGGAGCAGTAATTGTCAGTAATGTAATTTTCTGGCTTATGCCAGTGCCTTTCTTTCTTTATCAATTTTTTTGCATTTTTCCTTTTTTTTTAGAGGGAGGGGTCTTAATGAGGGATCAATTATTTTAAATTTAATGGAACAACTTTTAACGTAAATTTGACTGACCTGCATGTTTGAAGAATATTAATCTGCAATCAAATGATTTACTATCAGTATACAGAGGTGAGGTTGCATGTTTTTGTGTGGATGCTCACACGGCTTATGTTTTGCAGATTGTGAACTGGAAAACTCACTTAAAATTTCCTGAAGAGGCAAAGCTTTCACCAGAAGCTAAAGATCTCATCTGCAAACTGCTGTGCAATGTAGAGCAGAGACTTGGAACAAGAGGAGCCCATGAAATAAAGGTCTTGTTCTAGTTTAGATGTTATCTATTTTGTTTTCCTGTAATCTGTCAGGTGGAATATTGATATTGATACCCTGGCAACTTTAGGCGCATCCATGGTTTAAAGGCATTCAGTGGGACAGATTATATCAGATGGAGGCTGCTTTTGTACCTGAGGTTATTGATGAGTTGGATACTCATAACTTTGAGAAGTTTGAGGAGGTAAGACATTCTGATTCTGGCTGAGTCAACTTTTTTGTTATGCCATGTATCACCAACCATGCAAGAACAAATCTACACGAGAAAATTGAAGTGCCTCCTAACATATCATTTGAGTTGGGAATGCTCTCTCTACTATACCTTGGGAATCTTATATTCAATATGTTTATACTTTGCCTCAAATTTTGACTAGGATGATATTTTTTTGCTATATTATATTATTTTGATTTGTTTCCTTTTTGTTGTAACTCTTGCTTTTAGTTTGATGTTTGACCACTGCTGCCATGGTAGAGTTTCTTCTTCTTTTCTATAACTAAAAGGGAGAGATGTTTGATCTCTTTCAACCTCATTTGTCTTTGGATCCTAAAGATACACATATAATTTTTAAACCTTATCGGTTATGCAGCATACTATCACAGACTGATATTGATTCATGTTTAAGTTATGCATAAGTGATAACATTTGTCTGAAGGACCTTTGAATGATGAAACAATAGTAGCTTGTAATATTCATATGGTTTACCAATTTCACCACATATTGTCCTCTAGAACAAAAAAGAAAGAAATACTTCAGAATTAAGAGTTTCATTTGCCATTCTTTGCATTTAAATATGAGCAACATATGTTGGGCTGCTTCAGTTCTTTAGCAGTCATCTCACTATCTAGATTCTCAATGGTTGCCTGCTTTCTAATTGTTCAAATGCATATGGCTTCAGACCATTTCATATATTGTGGATGCAATTAAGAAGATTTATGATGGAGCATATTGCTCATATTTATTCCTTCCATCCATTTTTTGTTTCTTAAGCATTTAAGAATTTAACTGCGTACCTTCAAGGACAGTATATGTGAGTTTTGCACTTGAACAGTATTAATTAAAAATTATACTGATGCAGTCTGCAACTCCGATTCAAACTTCATCGAAGTCTGGTCCTTGGAGAAAGGTATAGTTGGATTCTTCATCCTTACCATCAGTCTATTTTTCTGATTAATCTGATACCAGTTTTCTATTTAAACACTGGTTCGGCAATTATTTGTGAGCAACATCATGAGATTATATTCATGAAAACTGATTGTTTGTAGATTTTCTTCTAGCAGGCCTGGTCATCTTTAATTGACCAGAATATGCTTAGCATGATTATCACTTGGTTTAATTGATAATTCTTACTATGTTAGGCAGCTTATTGCTGCAGGCAGTGACACTATCTTTGCATTTTTAAAGTCGTCGTTTATCTTTAGTATCACCAATTCCTTAGATGATCCATTTGTGAGTCAGCGGTATGGCATATTCTGCCTTTTGATACTATTAAGAAAATTCAATGCTCTTTTATCCCATTTCTTTGAGAAAATTGAATGATCTTAGATGTCTGAGCTCATTGAATTCTCTCTTTAACATGTACAAGGTTGTCATTTAGTAATGCTCATAATTGCATCAAGAGTGCAATTTAATATGTTATGTTTCAAAAGTCGCTATGGGAGTTCTAACGTTCCTTAAGTTCTTAAGTATGCAAACAACATAGTCAGATGTTTATGACAATCAAAGTAAGTTGTAGCCTCATTTTGCCTTTACCTTTTCTTCTCCTGATATAAAGAATCATTTGGCTGTGTATTGCTATGCATCTTAGAGTGAATTGTATTCTTTAAGTTTTCGGTTCAAATTATTATAATCATGAAATATTTGTTTGTCATAAGATTCAATTTTAAATCATACGATTCAAATAACTTTTACGGTAAATGCAGAGAAGTTTGGGTATCTGTAAATCATCTACTTTTTAAACAACTTCTGCTTAAGAATAAAAACTTGTTTTTGAAGGATTTTAAATATGTATATGCTGATCTTGACTCTGAGTCATTTCAGGTTTGCCATTATCAAACAAAAAATGTGAAATTAGCATATACCATTCAATAATAACAAGAACTACTATCAATAAACTTTTTCTTATGAAAAGATAAGGTCAGGTCAGAGATGAGCTTATCTCAAGAAGAGTCACAAAATGCATGAGCGCATGTACGTATATATGTATGTGTATATTGTTCTTTTCCTTTTTTTTTTCAATTTTAAGACAAACAAGCTTTGTTGCAATATTTGTTGAGGAAGCTGTTATGGCCTTCCTTAACAACTGAATCTGCTTGTACTATTTGTGGAAAGACATTATGTATTATCTATTCACCATGCTCTATGAACTGATAAAGAAGTCCCTTGTACAGAAATAATTTCTTTAACAAAATTTTGTAGACATTTCTGCTCATATATGACTGTATAATTGTTTCATCAAATTGACATATATTGGCTCAGGCTGCTAGTATGGATAGTTCTGAGCTCTTAATTCAATTCAATGATACTTCATAGTAATCTAAATTTGTTATTTAGTTATCCAGCTGCAATAAATAATTACTTTGTATAATTTGCAGAAGCTTTCATCCAAAGATGTGAACTTTGTGGGTTATACCTACAAGAACTTTGAAATTGTTAATGACCACGATGCACCAGGCATTGGTGGTCCCTCATCCTCTTCTCCCATTGTCATTTGTATGCCCACGCACAAACACACACACACACATGTACGCTAGTTCTAAGCTTTCAACAATTACCTCTCATTCTTATCACTGCAGTGGGTGAACCTTGCATAAAAGACCTACTCGATTATTGATTTTGCAGAAAAAGTCAATTTTTTTTTTTTTGTGGAATGGTGATATACAGTTAGGTGTTCCTGGACAATTTTGCCCTTAGTCCTAAGTATGAGTAGGCAATACACACATTTATTGAATGTTTCATCCACATTTTGGATATCTGACACACGTTTATTTAGACTATTTCCTAGACCTAGGGAAAAAATTGTCCACGGATGCCTAAATGTGTATCACTTTGCAGAAAAAATCCAACCTTCTCTTGCAAAATTGATAATTAAATAGATTTTTATTGCAAAATCTACTTGCCTTGGCATTTTCACATACAACATTGTATGTGTGCAGTGGAGCTGAAGAAAAAGAACAAGCCAAAGAGGCCATCAATCAAGACCTTGTTTGGTAGTGATCTACGACCATTCAAATTGGTGCAGTTCATATCCATTAATTTGCATTATGAGACCTATTTTGTTGCATCTTGCAGACACAACATCTACAACAGGCCAGCCCGTTCTGGGAAGCTTTCTCAACCTTCTGCCTCCACAATTGGAGGTCTCTGAAAGCCCTGAACCCCCGCCTAACTCCAATAGATCCTGATCATATTAACCTCGATCTCAACCTAGATAACAAATGGAGCTTCACAAGTAACCGTTCATAGATGAAGCAAACTAAAAATCGAAAAGGTTTCCTTACAAACTGTTACATTCTGTTATTTTCTTCACTGAGTTTATCTCAAATATCAGACCATCCACCCCTCTCCCACCACCCCACACAAAAGCTGGGTGAAGAGGTATGGGCTTTTGGTCCTCTGCTGTAAAGCTCTGCTTGCTACTTCCAAGATTTTGGATTCTGATTTTCTAATCCTCATACAGACATGAAGCAATGTCAGTTCCTTTATTCTAAAGCATTACAAATGAAACAAAGTTGTGTATATATTGCGGCATTCATGCTTGTAAATCCCAGTAGTAGGTCATAACGCTGTGAACTTTTCACATACAGAATGTGTAGCTTTTTGTTTGGTCATCTCTTTCATTTTTAGAAAGTGGTTTGTTAATTTGATTTCATGCTCTCTTAAAAGCATTGCATATTCAGACAATGAATTGATTTCCCTGACCAAGTGTGCTGAAATGGAATTTTTGGCCTTTTCTTTGTTTTGGGGAGGTGGGGCCTGGGAGAGGATGTTATGGTCGATCATTATGCAAACCATTATTCATGATCCATACCATGAAGAAAATAGAAAAGAAATCAAAGATTTTGATTTAGTTAATTTCTGGAGTGAAGGACTCCTTTCACATGTTTTGAATTCTTTATATTGGATGCTTTTAAATAAGCAACTACGATTCTTTATGTGGAGAGCTTGGGCTTCAAAATTTAAAAATTATAGATGTGGATGCTGCTATAATCTACACAGCATGACATGTTGCCAATTATCTCCATGCCACTCATTCTCATGTTAATGCAATTCTTTTTATCAATCTGTTCATCTTCATGTCATGTTACCTAGATTCACCCCTTCCTTTGTGCGGTCGTAAGTTCATTTTATTCATTTTCCTACTTCATCTCATTTGGTTGCGCATGTCCATCTCTGCAAGATCTACATTGCATCGATAAGTGATCGGGAAACACCTTATTTATATCAAGATAATTTTATTGATCCATCGATGCGGGATTACATGTGCATGTATAGCCAAACCTTCAAGCAAGAGCCAATGATCCCTTTATTTATATGAGACATACGATAACTTGCTGGCTTCTCACCAACTCCCCAGTTCACTTAATCCTGCAAGACGGAAAGAAACACATACAAATTATCCTAACTAAAAAAAAAAAAAAAAACTAAATAGTTACCACAAAAACTTTTGAAGACAATTAAATGATGAAACAAATAACTAAGGGGGACACCTTAAATTTTTAAGTCCCTATTCTGTCCAAAACTACTCTGCTACCCTTTAAGAGGCACTTTTTTTAATGCAAATTGATAACAATTACTATATGTATAAAGCGTCAAAAACATCAAGTGATTCAAGACCTGCTAAACTTTTCTCTACCTCACTTCTTGGATTGTGCTGCATATTTTTTGTCACTTAGGCTCTGTTTGAAAACTTGGAATTAGGGAGAAAGAAATGAAATGGAAGAAAAAGTTAAAAATTTTGATGTTTGGGAGTTTTTTAGTAGAGAGAAAAGAAAAAAAAATGAGGAAATAGGATGGAATAGAAGGAAAAAATTTTAGGTTCCAATTCTCCCATTTGGAGAGAAAAATTTGGAAAGAAAGAAATTAGAACTTAATAATTTTTTTTATAATATCTATTTTATCCTTAAATTATAAAAGTATCAAATCAAAAGAATAAATATATCCTAGGGTATTTTAGTAAAAATGTTAAAAAGATATACTTTCTTTGCTTTTATCTTCAAACTCCTAAATAAGAGAAAATAAAATACTTTTTTTTTTCCTCCTAAAACGAGGAAAGTGTATTCTACTTCTTTTTCTTTTTCCTCCTCATTAAAATTTTTCTTACTTTTCTAAAAGCTCCCAAACGGAGGGTTAACTTAGCCGTTCTTTCTTGCATCATAAACTTCGCCACATATGATAAAGATGGTTTATTGGCGCAGGTTGGAAGAAAAATGAAATAAGCCATCAAGGATGGTTGCCTTCACTTGCCAAGGACTTTCTACTAAGAACTAGAATATATATGGAAGTTGCACTTTGTGCTAAAAGTAATCATCAAACTCTAGCTCCTAGCTCTTGCACTCACCTGTCACAGTTGGTGTTGCGGGAAACTGGAAAGCCAACTCTGATGTTACAAGCTGCGGGGATCTTGCTGAGGAACCTGTCTTGCACCCCGGGGAATCTCTTCACTCCATTCTCCAAGCAATGGCAAGTGGTCCTCCGGTCGGCGACCGTGACGGCCTGATGTGCGAGCTGCTGCAGCCCGGCGCAGCACGCCGCGGGAGGCCTCGGGACCTTGCCTGTCGCAAAGCTCAGGCATGGTGCTGCCTTGGCAGCAACAACAGCACAGTTCACGGCGGCGGCAGCCTCCCTCGGGAGGAGGAGGAGGAGGAGGAGGAGGGAGGAGAGGAGGAGGAGGGAGCGCAAGGTGGTGGCCTTCATCACGAATGCTGTCAGTGTAACTGGACTTGGTTATAAGACAACGCTGTGGTGATGGCTTGGGTCAAGTGGTGCGATGGAGTGGGCTGTATATAGAGGTGAGTTATGGCCTTTGCGCTTTTTCAGCTACTGGGAAGATTGAGCTTTCCAATAAATCTTAGCCGGGGTGGGAGATCAAGCCTCGTCCGTTCAGATGGCATTGGGAAAGACGAATGGATATGCTGAGAAACGTTAGGAGGGAATTCACTCAATTCAGGGAAGCCAAGCCTTCGCATTGGGAAAGGTGAATAGTTAATGCCTGCACCAGGCGCAATATAACAAATTTGTGCTTGATAATGCTATCATGTACCCATTTGAAGTCCCAAAATGTTTGATACATTTGATGTACCAATTCTGATTGAATGGTAAAATACTACCATTTTAGGCAAGGGGCTAGAGTTCGGTTATACAGGGCATTGACCCTTACTTTGTCTCTCGATTAAATTAAACTCTAGTTTTTCGGTCTAATGAGGTCCTCGATTCCAGCCTATATGAGATATGGTGGGTATCCTTTAGTTTCAAAATAATAATTTTTTAAAAAATTATTATAACTAAAAATGATTGGATAACTTAGAAATCATGCTAAAAATGATAAATTGTGTATCCTTTGTGCTTCTCCTTTTGAATCTATAGTGTGCTCAAGCAGTGAAAAATCAACACATTGTGGAAGCAATCATAAACCGTAGGAACTAGGCATATTACACCTACGTGGATAAATAATACAAGAGCGAAGCTTAAAAATTATAGATCAATTACGGTTACTAGCAAAAAAAAATTTAAGTTGGAACAATTTACTTACTGCTAGATATATGTAGATTAGCTAGATATTGATTCATAAAGAGGAAGAAAATTTATACACATTCTACATAATGCATTACCGAATTAAGTTGAAATTGTTTGAAAGAAAAAAAAATCTAGAAAGAATATTAAGACTATATATAGTGAAACTGCATTATATATTTTGTTAACTATTCTCAAAAAAAAAAGAAAAAAGTAAAGTTGCATTTGCACCATCAGAGATTTTATTACTAGATGAGAGACAATTCATTCTATTGAGCACAATTCGATGATGCCTCTATCCATTCCATAACTACAACAAACTTAATAATGCCAACCAAGATCTATTTTGAACTAAATCAATGCTAGCTTACATTTATGCATTGAATCTCCCATCATCTCGCCTCCATTAATCTTAGAGATGCTTGTAGCTCGTCCAACACCTGACCCTAACGTTTAGAACCTTCCCTAATGACTGTATTGCTTGTCCAAAGAGAATGTAACATATTTTCCCACTTGCTCGATGCCACAGCTTATAACTTGCCTCTCATTCTCTTTAGAAGAACAGTGTTGTTTTGTTAATTCGGACTTATGGTGTTGTAATACTATCCTTTCTTCCTTTTTATGTTGATGGGGATATGTTCTTTCGTTTGTCCAGGACCTATGCTTTTATGAGCTATGTAGTCCGGTAGCTCTTTGAGCTCCTCTTTTTATTTCTGTACAAAGGGAGGATTTTCTTTCATTTTCATCATTTTTATCTCCATAAAATGATCTATAAAATTAAGAGGTGGCTAGACCATTGTTTTATTAAAAAAGAAAGAGAAAAAAATAAGTGAATGTCAAGTAACCTTACCTCCTCTTATATGTTTATTTTGGAAATAATAGTTGCTCCTTGAATATGAAAGGAAACCATTGCTTCCCTGTTTTAAAAGTTTCTTTTCGAGTATTACAAAGATGATAACTATCCACTAAGAAGATATCTATACTGTAAAAACTTTGCATTAATGGTTCATTGGCTTGATCTTATTTTTTTGATAAGAACTTTTTAAAGTCATGCAAAAATTCAAAAATCAGGAATATTTGCACGATATGGAGATGAGTACATGCATTCTAATTTTTTCTAGGATGAATCCAAATTCTATTTAAACCAATCTAAAGAAAATACATCCGTGTGCTCCAGAAAAAAAAATCAGAAAATATTGGCTGTCATCAATAATTATGGATATGAAATTATATGTGTGAATGGACTAGTTTCCATTTATGGTTGCAACATTGGGTCAAACTCCTAGACAAGACGAATAGCTAATTTTGGCTATAGTTGATTTTTCCCCTTTTTTGTATGATTAGTCAAATAAAAAAAATAAAAAATACCATTTTTTAAAATTTTGGTTTCCACTTGAAGCATTATTTTATTCCAGTTTTAGTCCACACATCTAAACAAGTCCTTATTTTGCATGCTCAACTACTCTAGCATGCTTCAATCCAAAAATATATATTTGATAAAACAATAACCATCTATTGAATGCATTTCTTGAACTAATCACTTTCGTCAAATGCAGCATTTCCCTCGATTGCCCCACATTCATGATGAGGCAAATCCCATTGAATCAACTTCAACTTAAGATATCTTGGTACCGGGCTCTTCATCATACAATTGATACATTCCCCAGATAAGAGGCTTCGTGAGCTATTGAAAGTTGCTAACTTATTCTGTTGACTCGAGTTCGAGCGCCTTTGCAATGATCAAAGGCAGCTCCAAACTTGATTACCTAGATTAGTATACCATACTGCACCATCTACAACTACATGGGGATCTTCAGGTACTCCCACAGGAACATCAGAACCAATTAACACCATTGGATGATTACCACACTGGGTCGAGAAAGGACCTGCATGGATTTGGTTGGAAGCCAAGAGCATTTCATTCATCAAAATTATGAAATATCGGTCACTAAATATAGAAGACACATTTGTGAGTAGGAAAACATGTATCAGTATGTCATACAGGAGGAAAAAGGTTTGCATCCTTTATAAACATGGTAACTGAATAATAAAACACTAAAGATTAAGCACACTGGGTCTTGGTTGGGTGCATTCCTGTGAAGCAAGGAGGAGGAACTTATCCAGCTCAATAAATCAAGGAGAAGGGAGGATGAAAGGATATATAGGTTCTCTTGTGCAGCAATTGGCTCAGCTTCCTCGGGTTCTTTCGGCTAGGGCGCGTAAGAGTAATATCGACAGTGGGGCCCATCATGTGGCCACCAAAACTATAATTTGTTTGGAAATTGTAACTCCTCTGGTCCGAAATTGCAAGCCGGGGTCGTGGGAACTGCCATACACTCATAAAATATTCTTCCTGCAAGCATACAAGTCATCTTATCACGATATTATAAAGCAAGCAATGGAAATAAATAATTAATTAACTAAGTCCAAAATTAAATCAATTAAAATCCAACTTAGAGTTTCACAAAATTTCAATAGTATCCAATAGTCTTACATCAAAATTCAACAAATTTTCAATCTAAAATAAAGGATCTATGAAAATATAGTGAGAAATCAAATAATGAGCTAAACAGCCTGATAAGAATGAATATTTTAACCAGTTAAATCAAGCAATAAGATAAATAATTTTTTTATAAAAAATAAGCATATAAAATTTATCAGTTCAAAACTACATCTAAATATGTAGTACTATCTTTTTTTTTTATGATCCAAATATGCAGTACCATCAAAACATTATGCATGCCAACTTTAACCTTTCTCAAAAATTAAATTTCGTTCATAAATTCAAATTCGTTCAAAACATAAAATTAATCTCATCAACCATGAGCAACGACCATATTTTTCTAGTAGCAATTTGCCATAATATATACAAACTCCTTTTAGAGGCAAATATTATTTTATTGCTACAAAAATTATTGCTAATAGCGTATCTCTGCTTACATGATAACTTTAATTACACATATCTTTATCCAAATAAATTTTTGGTTTCATGTTTTTAATATATAAGATTGTAGCCATCACCAATTTCCTCGGAGCAATACTTTGTCTCTTTTAGGCATCAGATCCACTAATTCACCACCTTCTCTAGCTACAATCCCTAAAACTTTTCTTTTTGTCAAATTAGTTTCGTTACCCACCATTGCTTCCTTTTGAGTTGGAACCTTGTCTTCATTCAGTCTGGCTGAGTCCCGTTGCAGCACATTACTTACTATAGGGGACACCCAAACCCTAGCCAACAATGACAACAAAAGGATGCACATGCAAGTGAACCCTAGAAAGCACTTGCTTGTTTCTTACTATAAATAATTTACAATGGCTCAAATGAGTGAGAGAAGGAGAACATTGGCAAAAGCCGAAGAATGATAATAAGCTAAGAAGGGCCAAAATTCAGGCCAAAGTATCAAAATATGACTAGAAAACATACCTAAACCCTGTTGAAACTTTACCAGAGGGGAAGATACATAGTACTGCAGTACGAAAAGAAAGAAAATTGGGAAACAAGTTCACTACTGTTGAACCAATGCATTTTACTTGGTAAAGTCATAACTCATACTTTGGCAAGCACTGAACCATACAGTTCATTACACTTACAAACAGAACCTGCAGGTTAATTATTGCTAGATGGAACAATCCACTAGGAAAGCACATGACTATTAAGAAGAGGAAAGATAAGCATCTTAGATACTATGATAAAGATAATAGGTTTCTACGCATTTTCACCGGAAAACAGCAGTGTCCAATGTGAAGACAGAAAATAATGGCAGCACATAAGGCAAAAGGATCTGGGAAAAACAGGCTTACTTTTATAGCATAACCTTCAAGATTAATGCAATATGGTGTTTATTTGGAGCAAACCAGATATAGGAAATCCAAAAATATCACCTGTAACCAAGCTCAAATTATAAAGAGTACAACCAACAATTGAGAAAATCATTACAAAAAGATTGCAAAATGCATCTTTAGATATGCATTTAATTTGGCAAATCAACATATAGTATATAAAAAAAATGTGGTCGCCTGATCAATATGAACTTTTCATTGGCCATTCTATCAATCAGTCCCATCAGCTGACAGCAATAGAAGTCATGGAACGAGGGAACAGTAATAGTCCATCTTCTAGAACATGCGAGGATCCCCTTCCAAATGCCCGCCTAGGGAACAAATCCTTGTACCACTTGCATCAGTACCATATCAATATCGTCATTTAAAAGGTTCTCAACAATGGCCATCAATGGTCAGCTTGTATGACAGAAAACCAAGGCCTTCAGAGACCATCATGTCCATGAAATGTTTAGCCTCCACCAAATCCATTAGTGCCAAGCAAACCACATAGAAGTGTTTGATTAGTTCCTGAATTTGGATGGTACCCCTTTAGCTTCATTGTCTTTAGAAATTCCATGCCCTCAGCTGCTCATCCTTGTCTGCAACAACCAGAAATCAGTATATTGAAGGTTATTGTATCGGGATAGTGAACTTATTTCTCCATTCTCTCACATAGTTCAGATGTTCAGTTTAGTCACTCTATCATGCTTACAAAAAGAATGCCTAAGTGTTGAATAAGTTGTAGCATTGGGCCAGCATCCCTGCTTTGGAATTTCATGAAACAAGAAAAAGGCACATCCAACTTATCACACTGATACAAACCCTTGATGAGAATGTTAAAGGAGCAGGTGTCAAGGCCAACTCCCAATCAGGGAGCACTCAAGTATATCCCGTGGATAACTTCAAACTGCCGAGTATAAACAAGCATGTTGAGCACATAATTGAAATTCTTAACTGTAGGCCAACAACGAAAATCTGGCATTCTGAGGAGAATCTTGATGGCTTGTTCAGCATGTCACTTACTAAAGGAGAAACCCAGCCCTAGCCAAACTTCACACAAAAGGATGCACATGGAAGGGGCACCCTTGCAAGCCCTTGCTTTTTCCTTACTATAATTAATCTATGATGGCTCAAAAAGAGAAAGAAGGTGAATACTAACAAAAGCAGAAGAACAATAAGCAACTAGAAAAAAGATAGCCAAATCTAGTGTTGAAGTATTAAAATATTAATAAAAAACATATCTAAACCGAGCGCAAACTTTTCCAGAGGGACAAGATACACATTAGTGCAGTAGAAAAGAAAAATTAAATTGGGAAGCGACTTCATCATCCATTTTACTTGGTAAAGTCATAACTCAGACTTCGGCGAATATTAACCATACAGTTCATGATATGCAGGTCATAATTGCTAGATGGAACAATCCACTAGGAAAGCAACACAACGGTTAAGAAGAGGAAAGACTTGCAACCAGGATATGCAGGTCATAATTGCTAGATGGAACAATCCACTAGGAAAGCAACACAACAGTTAAGAAGAGGAAAGAAAAGCAGCTTAGATATGACGATAAGGTTGTTGGCATCTATGCATTTTCACCAAAGCAACAGGAGCATCCAAATATAAAGACAACAAATAATGGCCGCACAAAAGGCAAAAGGAGTCTGGAAAAAACTGACTTGCTTTAATAGTACAACCTACTAGATTAATGCCATATGGTGTTGATTTAGAGGAAACCACAGATGGAAATCCCAAAGATATCACCTGTAACTAGAGGTCAAACTATAAAATGTACTACCAACAATAGAGAAACTCGGTAGTATAAAATTTTAAAATGCACCTTTAAATATACTTTAAATTTTGCAAATCAACATATTAGAAAATACAGGCTTTTATATGCTCACGCGATCAATGAATTTTATGTTGGCCATTCTATCAATTAGTTCCATCAACTGACAGCAATAGAAATTATTACAATGAGGGAACAGCAATGATTCATCTCCTAGAACATGCATTCAAGGATCCTTTTCCAAGTACCCATCCGAGGAACAAATCCTTGTTGTACCATTTGTTTCAATACTGCAACAGCATCATTTAAAAGGTTCTCACTACAAAGACCATCAATAGTCATCTTGTACGACAAAAAACTAGGCCTCCTCCCTTCAGAGACCATCATGTCCATAAAATGTTTAGCCTGCACAAATTTGTTAGTGCTAAGCAAGCCATAAATAAGTGCTTGATCAGTTCCTGAATTTGGATAGCACCCCTTTAGTTTCATTGTCTTTAGAAGTTCCATCCCCTCTGCCACTGCCCCTTGTTTGCAAAGACCAGAAACCAATATATTGAAGGATATCGTATCAGGATGGCAACCTTCTCTCTCCATTCTCTCACATAGCTCAAATGCTTCACTTACTCTGCCATACTTACAAAGAGCATGCATTAGCGTTGAATAAGTTGTGACGTTGGGCTTACATCCCTGTTTTGGAATTTCATGTAACAAGGAAAAGGCAGCATCCAATTTACCACACTGACACAAGCCCTTGATGAGAATGTTAAAGCAGCAGGTGTCAAGACTAACTCCCAACCTGGGGGCACTCAAGTATACCTCATGGATGATGTCAAACTGCCGAGTACACACAAGCATGTTGAGCACATAATTGAAAGTCTTAGTTGTAGGCCAACAATGAAAATCTGGCATCCTAAGGAGTGTCCTAATGGCTTGTTCAGGATGATTCGCAACATTGCCATATATTTTTATCAAGTTATGAAAGAATTCATCAGAAAGTCCGCACTTTTCAAGTCTTGACCTCTCCAAGAGATCCTCAATAACACCAAATTTCCGTGCACAAGCAAGCTTCTCAATTATTAAACTGTAAAGAGCCTCACTAGGCTTATAATCCATACGACGAGAGGCCTTCTCCAATGCACCAATAATCAGCTCAGGATCTCTGACATTCTTAAATATTTTCAGGATTTCATTGGGTGCAAGCCAATCCTTATGGTCCAATCTTCTCAACCAAAAATCATCACTATACTGTGCATACCCAAATCTTGACAAAGAAGCTACTGAATATTTAGAGATTCTGATAACTCCCACATCAACATGTATAAAATTAAAGATAGCTCGAGGAACCAATTTCTTATAAACAGCCATAGGTGCTTTAACCGTTCCTGCATTGACAAGTCTATGCATATTAGCAATGCTCAAAATTTTTTCCCAGCAAAATTTTATGTAAGCAGAAACAGGGATATGCAATTTGAAAATTTATTAATCCTGCAACTGCATAGTCACCAATGGGGGTTGAAGCAATCAACAAAGTTCTGCAAATGACAAGCAAAACTAATGAGACACAAAGCAAAGACATGGTAGCTAATTCCCTTACTTTTCCCTAATCTTGACAGGTTCCAACTTGACGGCCATCTCATGGATATTTCAAATTTCAACACCATCAGAATACTACCTCAATTCATCAGGGTTATCCAAATTTCAACTAATGAGACTAATTGACAAACACGCATCAGTAAGTTAACAATAACGATAAACCAAGAAGATTTTGAGGGCTTTATGACTTAGCTTTAACCTTTAAAAAACCATGTACGATGCTATAAAAGAATAAGCAAATATAATAAGAAAGAATCCATGAAATTTAGCAGAAAATCCATGAAAAATGCTTGCTTTCCTCGACTCGTAGAAGACTCGTGAAGTAGTTGTTTATGTGGAGAGAAAGAGAGAAAGAGGGATCAGGGAAGGAGAGCGGCAGACGGCCGCAAAAGAGCGGCCGAAGTGAGAAGCTGCGGTGGTTCAGAGACAATTCAAGTCTAACAATCGCCATATAATAGAAGAAAACTTTGCTATGCATCTAAAACTGAGAAAACAGGCAGAAATAATGGCATCCAATGGAAGGAAAAGGCCCAATTCAAGCACACAACTGGCAGAACATATTCAGTTCATTGGATTAAAAGATAGAAAAACACTTAAGATCAACGAACAGGATTATATAAACTTAGATACCACCAAAGGTCACCAAAATCCACCAAAAAATCGAATTTAAACCATAGAAAGCGAAAGTTTCGAACTTTGCCTTCAAATCAGTGCTACTGTGTCGTGAATCCTTGGAGAAACAAGCCGAAGACCGAACCGATCGGAGACCCACGAATGCTCTCTTCAGAAGGGGGATGCCAGCCAGAGAGAAAAGATGGAGGTGAGAAAGGTAGGAATCTGCAGAGAAGGGAGGCTTCCACCATTGCTGCTTAAGCCGCAGCAACTTCGTGGTAAGACCGAGACTCCCCCACGCCACGCCTCAATAAAATTAAATTAAGAATTTTTATTCGGTACCTAAAGCATTTTTTACCCAGGCTTCTCTCTCTTATTTCGGTATGGTTAAAACTGAAAAAAAGCAAAGGTAAACCGGTTAAAACCGGAAGGCTAGGTAAAATGAGAATTTTTCTTCCCATCCGGCCAGACCCTTCTCATCTTATCACGGAATGCTTTGAGAGAAGTGCTGGAGCCGGGTAGAATGATTAGTTTCCTTCCAATCCATCACGGAATGCTTTGAGATATGTGCTTGCAGAAAAAGTAATGGAATGCCTCTTATTTTTCAAAGAAGAGAGACGGAAAAGTTGTATTTCCATGAAAATATAATTCCCACATTTCATGAAAAAGTAATTTTTTCATTAAGCAAAAATCATTCATTTTTTATTTTTTTCAAAAAAAACTTTCAACATTAAAAAAATATTAAAGAGACATTAAAGACCTAATTTTTATTAAGGGCATAATAAAAATTATACATAACTAAGTGGATGATCAACCAAATATAAGCATTTTAGAATTTTGTCACTTTTTCATTGCCAATCAAACATGCCAAAAGTACTTTTCTAGGCATCTTTTTATAGAAATCTGTTTTTCAGAAATTATGTGCTTAGGAGGAAAAATACTTCTTCCGAACCAAACGGTGGTGCAAAATGCTATTTGAGCCCATTTGGAAAAAAAAATGCAGATGGTTCAAAATGCTTTGAAATATGTGCTCGCTTCCCATCTAAAACCGTTTTGAGTCCATTTAAAAAAAGAAAATTGTAGGTCGTTCCGAATGCCTTGAGATATGTGCTCGCTTCCATTTGAGTCCGTTTGGGAAAAACAAAGAAAAACAAATACAGGTTATTTGGAATGTTTTGAGATACGTGAATCATGGAAAGAAAAAAGTCTGTAACAAGTGATAGAAAAAGAGGCAAAAATCAGAACTTTAGCTTTAGAGTTCAGCCAAATTATAAATAAATCTGTATATTTTTATTTATACAATAAATTAGTAACCAATCATCACCATTAAATATGATATAAATGGCTATAAATTTTTAGAATTTTTTACTATGATTTATCTGGGCAAAAATTTTAAGTACTGTATCGATCCTCTTATAACTTTCTGATGTAGATTTATAAGTATGGTCTTTAGGGAGAGAAAGAATTTACTTATTGATTATTTTAAGAATGCTTGCATGATGAGTTTCTTTCCCGATCCGATATGACCTGCCCATCCATTGTACCCAACTCAACACGACTCAGGGGGCGGGGCAGGGCGGGGTGGGGATGTGGTGTTAAGCGACAGGTATAAATATTGGCTAATCTGATCCAATTGCCATCTCTATTATGCCTAATTGTGCTACATTTTAGTTGATCCGTAAGTAAAGTATTTATTAATTGCCCCATAAAGAGTGACTATTACACTACTTGCATTGCAAATGAGGTAGAAAATTTCATAATCCATTGCATAAGAAAGCAAACATATAAAATATATAAGTTCCATTTAAAAATAATTTTTGCCACTATCTAGATAGCTGGGTGGGAATAGCACTTCCTTTTTTTTTGATAACAAGGAAATAAAATTCAATCAAGCAACACGCAACAAAGCACCTTACCAAGCTATCTTACCATATGTATAATTGTATATCATAGTTATAATATTATGTTTCTTGCTTGAGATATCTTACCATATAAAGGTCCATTTTAGAGTTAAACATTTGCCTATACAAATTAAGTCACGGATGACTCTTTTTGATTTATTGGATCTCCATGGGTCCTCCTTATTGTTGGTTCCAACAACTTGAAAATCGAGTTACCTTGGTAACTTTGTAGTTGTGCAATATAATTAGGTCAATGCTAGTTCTTTTAATGCATCTACAAAAATACTTATCCAATCAAATAAATTTTATGCGAGCCAACATATTAAGTAGTAAAGTTTTATGTAGACAACATTATGAACACATATAATTTTAACACAAACATGGAAAATCACAATCTTGATGGGTACTTAGGTAAGTACATATTCAACATGAATGTCCTATTATCAAACTTGAAGCATGCTTTCAATTTTTTTTACTATCATTATAGGAACTCTCCCGTTTGGATTCCACCAAGTTTTGACTCTATTTTGTTTTAGCAAATTATTTTTTTGGACATTGGAAACCCTGCCATGTATGTTTTTTTTTTCTTTCAAACTTTTGGACTCTTTTCAAAGTCGCGTGCAATGCATGTGCACAATGTTAGTATTGGTTCAAACATGAGCTGAACCGGCTAAAATTAAGATCACTCAGTGGCCCACCCCAATTTTGGCTCTATTTTATTTTACAATTTATATTTTTTTTTGGATATAGGAGGCCTATCATATGTGTTTTATTTTTCTTTCAAACTTTTAGATAAAGCCGCATGTGCACAATATTAATATTGATTCAAATATGAGCTGAATTAGCTAAAATTAACATCTGGCAGTGTGTGGAGGAGTGCATTTCTTTCAAGCTGAGTAATATTTATTGCAAGATGAACAAATCAGCAAATTGAGTAGCATCTTTTGTTGCAGATCACTCCGATAAAATGTTATGAATGGATGGGACAACTTTACTATCCTTCTTTTGAGATATTTTATCTTTCTAACTCCTGAAGATATATTTATACTAGATTTATGCGAGTTATCTAGTTTAGTAAAAAAATAAAAAAATAAAGATTACTTAATAGCTTGTCCTAGTTTTGGCTCTATTTTATTTAATAATGCATATATTTTTTGGATATTGAGGTCTATGATATATGTTTTATTTTTCTTTCAAGGAATTGGACTTTTCCAAGCCACAACATTAGTATTGGTCTAAGCATGGCCCAATACTGGCTGAATCGCTCAATGGCCCACTCCCAAACAGGCCTAATGTACTCCACTACTACCAGATGCAAGGGACCATAACCATCTAATTGTTGGCCTCTGGAGCCTAACAAAAACCCTAACAGAAACCCCAAAACCACTCTCAATCTCCCTCAAAACAAGATATCCTTTTCTTTCTCTTCTGCTCCCCATTCCCGTCCTCCCAAGTCCCAATCATCCTCCTCACCGGCCATGAGGGCTTGAGCACTTCTCCCATAATGCCTCAGCTCCCCCGTTGCCCCCTCGACAATCTCCTCCACTCCAGCTCCCTCATGGGCGGCTCCAAGCACCTTACGGTGAGATGTTCCACCTCCGCAGCCGTACCCGTCTCCCCTTATCGCCTTCTCCATCTCCACACCCGTCGGGGCCTCCTCTTCCAGAGCGCACGAAGGCCCATCTCCAAATATCAACCATCTTCTCTGAAATCAGCTCGCTTCTTCTCCGGTGGCCCGGTTACGCAGAGCAAAGCTGGTACCGAGCTCAAAAATCCGATCTTTTTTCTTTTTAGTAACGTAACATTTGTTAGAATCTCATAATCGATTCGTTTTTCTATACTCTTGTTACTTTTTTTGGGTTAATTTCTCGTGGCGCGGTAGGGTGATGCTTAAAAATTCAATCTTTTTATCGTTTGATAAATACCAGTTTGTCAAAGACTCATAGGTGAATCGGTTTTCTAAGTATTGTTGGCTTTTTTCTATTTTGGTTGGGAGTTAGTTCATCTGCCAAAGCTGGATGATAGGATGATTGACACAGAGCGACTTGCCCGATTAAAATTGAAGTTGGAAGAACAAGGAATTAAGTGTGGTTCTTGTCAGCCTGGGCAATACACGCACATGACATGCCCACAGGTGCCTTCTGCTCCACTCAAATTTTCTCCTTCTATCATTTGCTATATGTACTTAGATTGCTAGTTGATTATATTAATCTTAATTACTGTGCATATTGATAGTAATTTTTAGTTTTTAATTGCCTATTCTCATGCTCATTTCTTTTTTTTTTGTTTTTAGTTAGCTCTTCTGTTTGTCCTTTTCCCATAAGAGAAATTAACATTTCTTCTTCTTCTTCTTCTTTTCTTTTCTTTTCTTTTTTGTTAATTTGCTTGTTAAATTCTCCTTTGATAATATGAACATATTAGGTTTCTCATTAGGACGATGAAAACATGGTAAACCTGCTCTATTCTGTAATATAAATTTAAAAGCATCCAATGTCTGTATTGTATCTTGTGTAAGCTTGTACTAGATGTACTTGTTTTTTGCATTTCTAAATTCACACAAATTGGTCTTTCCAACTCATGAATTGTTTCTAACATATTTCTTCGTATACCTACATGCATATACTGATGACGTTTGATACAGATAAGAAGACTTTTACCTTATGTTGCATGAGTATGGCTCCAAATTCTATTCGATGACAAATGCTTTAAAAGTTCTATTTACAATATTTCTTCTTCATGAATGTTGAATTACTACAAAAGTTCTGATAGTGCTCAGGCGTATCATGAGTTTCCCTTCCTTTTTGTTCATTAATTTAGACATGAGAAAAATAAGGACTCCAAGTGTGATGAAATAAAGGGGTGTTGTGATAGTGTTTCTGACATCAGATTTCCAATTTTCATAGACTAGGAAATACACCTTTGAAATCACTATGATTTTTTATAGATTCACAAATATCAGTTTGTTCAGTATATTTTACATGAAATATTATATTTTATCCATTTGCTAATTGTACACTAACATGATAGAATTTTGCATTTTCTTAAGTACTGGTTTATGGATAAAGAAGTTTGTGATCCATGCAATAGTGTCAATCATTTGCTTTCTATCATGTTCATGAAGTTCACATCGGTTATGATTTTGTAAATAACAGGTTTAGTTGCACCTTGCCTATCATCTTTACGAAACTTCAAAATGTGAATTATGAATTAGCTGCAGTCTTCTGAACTTGAAGATGGCATGTTTGCCTTTTGAAGTGTTTGGAAAAAAACAAAATAATGTTGTTGCCTTTTCTGCTAGTCCATATTATTTCCATTAAGCAACTTCTTGGCATTTTACCTTAACTTCTTGCCGATAGCCAGAAATTCGTGAAATGTTGGAGGGTATTTTAGATCATGATCATAATACTATCCGATGCTTGGTTTTTAGAGGTATTGCATCCATATAATGTATCATTGCATACATTGACAATGAGACAACTAGATGGGGAAAAATTTATAATTAAACATCAAATTCACAATTCCCTCAAAAATTGAAATTCACCATATTTTGATCAGATGACATATGGACATGTATGCTGCAAAAAGTACCATGATATGCTTTACCTGAAGAACATCATACTTCTTAAAGTTCAATATTGAAAGCATGATAAAAGGGAAATACAGCAGAAAAGTACTTATGATGTGCCAAAAATTAGGTAGTAGCAACCAAAATTTTCTTCGAAGTAATCAAAATAGAAGGTTAGAAGATTATATGATCGCTCATGCCCCAATGTAGGCAATTTGATCGAAGTTATTTCACAAGTACATGCCCGAAGATGAATAATGAATAATCTCCACTTGTTAGTCACACCGAGTCTCTGCTTAGACTTGCTTCACCAATCATAAAAGCATCTTAGGGTTTCACCAACACTGGATCACTTTAAGAAGTAGTAGAAAAGGGAGGGAGAAGATATAAGTGAGAAGGGAGAGGGGGAATATTAGGGAAAGAATATGACATATCCTAGGGGCCAGTCATGCCTCCTTTTATACAGGAAGTAGGTAGCTGCCTGTTCCCCTTGCCCCCTAGTCATATTAGGAGAAAGAATGGCACACTTAAGTTGGGGCCCCACTTAAGTGATTAGCTCCCTCTCTCTTCTGTCCTAATCTAATTTGGAGGGGAAAGAAGGTGCTCTACGAGTGGGATTGGCCTTTTTTCTCTCCTAACTCTTAGGAGAGGGCGCGCCACCCATTGTAATAGGCTTCCTCATATGCTTCTATATGTTTAGTCCAATGTTGGCCAAGGCATGCCTAAGGCACAAGGCTCACCAAGGTGCCACCTTCATGCCTCGCACCAAGGTGCTGCACCTTGTTGCCGTCAGTAGTTGCTGCTGTTGTGTTTCTGTCCATCAGAAGCAAGGGTTAGAACAGATCGTCCCATTCCCTTCTTCTTGACATGCCTTTTTTTCATATATGCATAAATCTGAACATTAATGCTTTTTATTTATTTAATTGTATTTAATTAGTTGACAATTCATTTCTAAACATGTTCAATATCATTTAACATGTTCAATATCATGCATTCTTTTTTTTTTATTTATGCCTCACTTCACCAAGGCATGTGACTTTTGCTTTGCACCTTGTGCCTATTTTCCAAGAGATCTTAGTGCCTTAGTGGACCTTTGGCCTTCGAAAACTTTGGTTTAGCCCAAAAATGGCCACAATAACCTCTCAAAATGGGCTAAAAAGCCAGATGAACAACCTCAAGTGGGATTGAAGGCCTACTTAGCGTAGCTCTCCTACGTGCCGGCGTGGTGAGTTTATGCCTACATATGCACTCTAAAATCTTGCTTAAGTGCATGCATGGGCTCTAAAAAATAAGCTGGTTCATGTTTTGAGTGCATCAGATTGTAGGTAGATATGAGGTTTCGATCACAGGGCTATATGTGTACTACTAATTAAACTTTAATAAGTCAGTCCTATCACATCTAAAATGATTCTCACATCTAAATTGTAGGTGCCAAGGAACATAGTATTGCAATAATCTCTCTAGGACAGAACATCATGAGATGTAAGGTTTATTTGCACTTGCATGCCTCCACTGTAGCTCGTAAGTTAGTGTTGGTCCTCTGATAGTATGACAATGCCATCAAGACCCTACACTTACATGTATTATGGGGCTCACTTTCTATAAGAAAATGTTCTTCAAACAAATAGTTATTTTCATTTTATTTTATGCAAAATAAATTTATAATTTTTTCAACAAATAATTTGTTTGAATTTGATTTCTGATCAACCCTCATCATGCAAATTAGTTAAACTCCGTGTCGGTAGTGGATCCTTTGTTATGTGTCTAGATGTTGTTAGTATAACATGTATACCCAATAAACCACTAGAATAACCTCTTGATTTGCATAGTTCGGTCATCAAAGTGAATATGACCTATGGTAATCCACATGTTTCCATCGTGTCGAGAAACATGAAAAGGCTACCACATATGATGAGTATGATCTATTGCAACAATATTGTTTCAGCTGGGCATACACTCATGCCAGCCTATCAACGTGTCATGACGCACCTAAAGTCTTTACTCTAGCAATTGAGAATAGTTCGCACTATCTAAGCTGACATCATCCACAGTTGGCAGCTGTATGAATTAAGTCTTTGAACCATGCCATAGCTGTGACTAGTCCAAGGAACAAGGAGTCGGAACCTTAGTTATCCCTTGGTTGTTTAAAGCAACTGATTGAGTTTCCCTACAATGTCTTTATGGATCTCAGGCATCTTATGCTTTATTGCTCCCGCATGTTGACTCAATAACACCTAGACATTGCATGCAAATAGAAAAAAAACAACCTCACAAATGCCACAATATATATGTTATACAAAAAATCAGGGTTTTCTTAGGGTATCATTTCAACAAATATTCCATACCTCCACCTGATTGGTGAAATGTGAATAAACTGGAAAACAAATTCAAGAAGTATGAATTTCAGTTTCTTTTTTTTTTCAAAATTTACCGTTGCCTTATGACATGCATTTGCACTGTGTTTCTTTCATGGTTTTACTTTTTATCTGCATTACAGATGTTTCATATTATTTATAAAACATATCTTTTTGTATGAACATATAAATGTATGTTCATATGTATATATGTGTATATATATATATATATTTATATGTTTTTGTATGTGTGTGTGTTTGTGTGCACATACATAGGCGTATGCGCATGCAAACCTCCTTGTGTACAACTTGGATGGATGAGATGTGTTAAATAAATCAGAGTGGCTTTGGAAGGTTCTTTGTAGAGATGATATAGATAATTTTGTAAGTAGCATAGACACATATGTTTGACTAATGCAGTGGATGCCCATCCATGTCCAATATTGCTTTCTTATGAAAAAAATTACTAATTTACACTATTGTTATGTTAGTGTAAAGGAGGGCCTTCAGAGGATAAGAGCTTCTCACTTTTCATCCGCGAAGATCTGTGAGTGTCAATTTTTCTTTGTATGACATTATTGCCATATTTTTTAATATGTCTTTACAATTGTTTAATTATTAGCCTCGCAGTTTACAATTTATATATTTATCTTCGTATTTGTTCTTGATGCTCTAGAGAACTGGCCGTGTGGTCCTGTTTCAGAGCTAAATGTGGTTGGAGAGGTGTTGCAAAGGTATTATTAACTTATAGCAGACTTTTTGTGGATGCCATAATGATTTATTGCAGGCAAAAATCTTCTTGCACTTGCAGTGACCACTTTCAGTTTACAGGCCTCAGGAGAGGCGAAGGCATCCAATCTTGGGGTGGATCAGCCTTTGCAAGTTAAGGAGTACAGAAAAATCTCTGAAAGGGACCTTCAATTAGAGCCTCTGTGTGAAGAGGTTATTTATCAACCCCTCCCTGACCAAAAAAAAAAAGAAAAAAAGAAAAAGGAATTTGACATCAGCTTGTATTGTTTCTGAAATTCACTGTTTCAGCTGTCATTTAGATTCAATTTTATCAGAGCCAATTTGGTATGAGCTTAAGGTGAATACATCCATCTATAGTACAACTGATATTTTGGCCGGACATGGTCTAGGCCAAACTGAAAGCAACATTATGTATATATATATGTTCCATTTCATTTTGCCAGACGCTGTAACCGATGAGAGGGGAAAGGGAGGTTATGTTTCTCTTTTTTTGAGTCCATTGTCCTGGTTTCAAAATAAGGGGCGGGATCACGGATTTCCTCTCTTTTTCAGATTGCACATTCACTCAACAACCAAAAATGAATTTGGGCTCAAATCGAGATGATTTGAGCGAAAATCAATAGGAAATTGGTTGGAATTCACTAACAATGCAGCTCAGTAAGATTTATACCTTTTATAACTTTTTAATAAAATTCTTAAAAATTACTCAGTGGATGTTGCTTGCTTTGGATCATTGTAAAGTTTTGTTGGCATTGGCATTTCTTAGATTAAAATTGTAAATATACTCAAAGCAATAATCTTGTGTATTTTGCTTGCTTTATGTGAGACCTACCTTATCTTGGATCGTTATGATTTCTCATATATTTTTTTCTATTAATGTTCAGTTTAATGAGAAATTCTGAAGGTTAATTAAATATTAAAAGAAAACGATGCATGCTTGTGATGGAATATTGACTATGCATTAAACATATTTTCACTCACATTCTAATAATTTTTTTCAAATTTCCGATTTTATAATTTTGTAAATTCTTGTCCTACTCATTTGTGTCTTATCAATTGATATTTTGATATTTTGCTTTGACATAGTGGAACGTCAACCTTAAAGTACCAAAGTTACAGGAATAAGGATCCTAGACAATAGCAACATACAGTAGAATGGTATGGAATAACTTTCTTGTCTTTTGTTTTTCCTTTTATTTATTTATTTATTTTTTGATTGTTGGACCAAAACTATGAGATTCAAAGTGGAATTGTTGAAACTTCCAAAAATTAAACTTTCACAGGCTGGACCAAAATCAAACCTGTATTTTTTGTCAAATACGTATGGATAACACATGAATTTCGTGTTTTTATCAATAGTTGTTCGTGCAGGGAACATTTACTTGTGGAAACCTAAAAGCAACACTATCTCACCTAAGGTCGGCATGATCGGTACAGGGACCCATACTGGTTGCCCGGTGGTATGGTATTGTGCCGTACTGACTTGTGGCATATCGACAAAGGGGAGTCGGAGAGGGAAGGAGAAAGGGAGAAGGAAAGAGATGAAAAGAGAGAGAGGGGGGCAAAGAGAGGCCGAGATGGAGAGGGAGAGGGCATTCAAGCCCCCTCGTCTCTGGCCTTGGCATAACGAAAGAGAGGAAAAGAGAGGGAGGGAGAGAGGGAGGAAGGGGGGGAGAGAGAGGGAGATGGAGGGTGAGAGAGAGAGAGAGAGAGGCTGAGAGAGGGAGAGGGAGAAGGCTTTCGAGCCTCCTCTCCTTCGGCGGGGCGTAATAGGGGCAAAGCTCCTGTTTCAAAATGAAACAAGGGCTCTGTCTTCTTTATTTTTTTTCATTTTTTTTAAAAGTGAAGTCGACAGTCGCTGCCAGCTTTACTTAAACAAAATTCTGAAAAAATACCCTGCTATGTAGCGCTGGAGGTGAGGTTGCTCAAAAGCCCGCTCTGTCTTCCTCTTTGGGCCTCTCTCTCCCCCTCCCTCTTTCCGCCTCTCTCTCTCCCTCTCTCTCTCTTGGCCCCTCTCTCCTTCCGTTCCTCCCTTTCCCTCTCCCTCCCCCTTCTCTCTCTCTTTCTCTTCCTCTTTTTCTTTCTCCCTCTCCCTCTAGTTCACTGGTGTCTCAAACTATGGGGTGAAACTGTGCCGGTCTGCCCCTGGTACGGCTTGGTACGCCCCAAACTGAGTGGTTTGGGGCGGTACAGTGAACAATATTGTCACCCTGTTTGGTGATGGTTCTACACTCCTTATAAACCATGTATAACAAAACAAATTGCCGTCTGTCAGAGTGATGCTCAAACAAGTCTTGAAAGTTTGTAATGTTAATATTTACCAAAAAGAAGCATGTAATGTTAATCATGAATTTCAATATACCATAAGGATCTGATGATTATCCAAAAGATCCTCATGTCATTTAGTCATGCTCATTGTTAAAATCTTATGATTCATGATTTGGATCTTAGGATGCGGATCAAAGTTGCCTGAACAATCTGATCTCATCCTTCAGTTAGGATCAGCTAGGATTGTAGGATCTAGATATGTATCATGGACTGTACAGCCCCATGAATTATAAGATCAAACTTGATCATATTGCTATTTACATATTAAATCATGGGAAAATCCATTTTCTATAATTTATTTGAATTTATGGTTTTTAGATTTCTTGTAATTAATGAGTCTTGAGTAGGAAAATCAGCAAGCCTTTTTTGGTTCTTGTTGGAGTTGAAATTAAGAGGTGAATTTTTGTATTTCTGCAACCATATTTTAAGATCTTATGTGTATGTTTTTTTGAAATATTGTACCTAAAAGGATAATTGAATTAATAGATAGTACATAAATATCTTGAATAACTAGACAATAGTTGACTCATTAAACATTCTAGATGGACTCATGATGGTGGAAACGAGTTCTTACATGTGTGGCCTTTTATTCTCCATTCATCTGCTTTATTTTATAATTGATTCCTATATTAAATTTCTTGTTTCTTTTATATTTCAAAGATTTTGGAAAGAAAGCAGAAAAACTTTACAGTTTGCGATCTAATCTAAGCCCCTAAGAAATTATGATTTATTCTCAAACTTGAGAACATCACTCATGCCATAATCTTGTCAATTATATCATTGTCAATTCATGGATGCAATTACTTATTAAGTTCATGTCCTCCATTTAATTTTCAGCTTGTTGCATACTTCTCCGAGAGAATGATCTCAGCAGAAACACTTCGAAGAAATGCTGTAATGCAGCGTATATATAATAATCAGGTCTGATTGCAGTCTTAGGTACTTGTATATCTGCGCCATCAGTGACAATAATAACACTGTAAATGTTATCTCCAGATTGTTATTGCTTTTTCCTATAGACGAAATGGAACTCTTGTAGGCTGCAAGTACCGTGCAGTCTCCAAACAATTTTGGCAGGTTTATGATCATACCCCTTATAGAGTTTTCTGTTACTCATATAATCTCAGCCACCAGGATATGCAATGAAGAAATGTTTTAAATTGTTGACATATTTGTTCTTCTTTGTACCAGGAAAGGGACACTGAAATTTTTTTTTATGGGCTTGATGATATTAAACAAGGAAATGATATTATAATTGTAATTTATCCATCCTGGCCTATTTAATTTGATAAAGCTACTTTTTCTTTGTCTGATTTTGATGTTCTTCTCTTCCTAACTTCCCCCTCTCATGGTAATAGGTTGAGGGTGAAATGGATAAGCTTTCTATGGAAGAGGCTGGCTACCGAAATTGTGTTAGTGTACCTGATGGCGCACCTGCAAAAGTTTCGGATGATATGCCTGTTGAGAAAGAGGTTTGGACCACATTCCAAGTTTGAAGGAATTCTGTCATTGATCCTTGAATGCTAAGCTTTCTTGATAACTTGTCCTATTAGTGCAATGCTTAATGAAGGTAGAGCAATGTTTCTCTGCTTTGATGAAAGAAAATAAAGGATACTATTTCATACAGATTTTTAAGTGTAGAACTTGAGGTCTAGATAAAAATATTAGGCAATGAGTGTGTATTTATGGTTTGGGGAGGCGGGAGCCTACTTTCATCTTTAAGTCGATACTTTCATCTTCAAGGCACGACTTAAAGAGCCTTGTTTGCTATTGACAAACATGGAATTGGACAGTGTTTGATAAAATGGGGCAACTGAGCTACTGCCATTTTGAGGGAAAAACTACAAGCTGTGTTTTCATGTGCTAGGACTGCATCTTTTAAATTCAACCCATAAAGGTCAAAGAGCCAAATTGCGTGTACTTGTGTGTCTTTCATTAGTCTGTGTTTCTCACCAAGGCACAATTTTGTAAAGATTTACTAGGTTGTTTTTTTTTTTAAATAATGTTTATCCTGTCTTCTGAGACCAGAGATTGCTGTCCTGCTCTAAAATGGCTAATTGAATTGCTATGTAGGTTCCTAGGTTCTGGTTGAACTGGGGTGAACCACTTTGTACTGATTGATACCACTGACACCTGCTGGCTCCATCTGGGCAGCCTTTTTCTCTTCATTGGCAGTAGGAGAGAGAGGAAAAAGAGGTGAAGGTAATCTGGGGGGTGTCATACAATGTTCATGTCAAGAAAATAAAACCCAACAAAAGTCTGGAGCATCAGATGTTATTAAAATAGGACAAAATGCATTACAAACATAAAAGAAACAATGAAGAAAAGGAACAAAACTATGAAAAACTAAAAAGATCAATAATTTAACCCTAGCTTACTATTCTTTTATTTTTTTAACCCTAAAACCTATACCCAGAACCTGTAAAATAAAAGTCCCTTAAACCATGAAACAACAATCGAAGCTCAAAAGGACCATAAATAATAATAAAAAAAACTTTTCTGTTTTAACGGTACTGGCTGTGACTGTCCATCATACCATGCTTCAGTATGGTACCATACCAACCTGGCATCCGACAAGAGTGGTGCCTGATATGTATGTAGAACCTTGTTCAAGACATTGACCAATGACCTAATCAAGGTGCAAGATCGGTAAATTTTACAATTTACATCCTTCTAAAATTTGAAGAGTTTGGTTGCTGAGGCTGGAAAACCTATGTTGCCTTCAAATTTGTTGATTCTGCTAAAAGCTGAATTGTTTTTTACACCTGTAAATGAGTTTGTAAGTTAATCAATGGTGTTTGAGAATAGGTTAGGTGCCTAGGTTAAGCTTTCGATGGCTTTTTGTTTGACATATAATTTTAGAACAATTTCTTTTTTTTTTGTGTAACGGCGTCTCACTACATAAGGCCGTGAGTACGCCCAGAACAATTTCTACTGTCATGTTTGCTGAAGTACTATCTAAATAAACAGATGTTCTTATCTCTACTACCTCAAGTACTTGAATAACAGAAGCTTGAAATCGTAATCTGGCTGCGTCTTGAATTTGGGTCACCATAAACACGTGACAATTGTGTTGATGATACATTTCTGCTGGATCACTTGCCCTCTGCGATGTACCTCTGCTAGACAACTAAAACTGCAGTCAAGACATGAAATGACAGGTTCTAGAGGTTGAATATTTGACATAAAATGAAACTGGAATGATTTAAAATTAAGAAATAATCCCCCCTAGTTGAAGTTTGATTGATCGGGATCTCACTGTTGGCTTGGAAATAGCAACTTTCTAGCTCAAGTGAACAATGAATATAGATGATCCCCACCCCCCTCAAGCTTGCATAGTGCTTTTGTTTGGAAGTGCTTGAACCATGAAAATTGAAGAAAAAAAGTAGCCGAAGCCTTTTTTTTTGTATTGTGAAAAGTATTTAATTTTTTACCTGATAGGATTGCCTGCTTCTGTAGTTGAGATACAAGATAAAATTGAGGCAATATAATTTGAGACCATTAAAGAAGCGTCAAACTGGTTTATGAAATAGCCAATGAAGGTCAAACTAAAGAAGGTTGTTTTTAATATGGATGAAAACAATTCTCAGCTTCATGTTGGTTCACTTATGTATATTATGAGCATTATTAGGATTCTATGGTTCTCAAGATATAATATTATAGAGGTGCTAAGAAAAGTCATTCTTAGAGGATATATTGGAAAGTAATTCAACTTTAAGGACTATGTGACTCTTTAGTCTTCCTGATATTTAATTATTAACTGTTAGGTTTGACTGGGTAAGGGATTCGTTATTTTGGAGAAACATTCAAATGATCAAAGCAAAATGTCAGTCTGTAATAGGTTAATAAAGTTTTGGTTCAGACTTTTGGGCTTTTTTTTTTTTTGGGTGGGGTGGGGGGGGGGGTGGGTGTTCTATACACACACACACACACACACAAAGCATAGGTTGGAGTTATTATTTTTGGAAGTGGGATAAAGTTTGAAAATATATAATTTCTTAAAATATATGGCAGTTAGTGATTCCACTTCTTTCTTCCTTGTTCGTTTCTCTTAGTTATCACATAACCCTTGTGTTGAACATCTGCTGCCAATTTTCAGCATATATCAGTCCATGCCTCCATGGAGACTTCATTTCTTTTGGTTATGGTGAATATCTTTTTCTATAAACAAATTTTTGAGGTTTGTGGTGGATCCAAATATTTCTTGCTTCACCAAGATGATGGATGGCTGCATGAAATGAATAAGAGCCATGTTGAAGTGACTGAGGGTTTTATCATATTAATCAGCATGACAAATACCTTAATGCTCTGAAGCTGGAATCACTCTGTCACTTTTTGATGGAAATCCAATAACTCCATTTTGTCAAAGTAATATCTTTGAAGATCTTGAATCATTTGATAATCTAAAATCTTGTTAAAGTTTTGAAGGATGTAAAATATTTAATAAATAAATGATGATCTACCTATAGATAAGGAGATCGTCATTGGTAAATATCTTAAGGAAACAATATGATCTACTCTTGTTTTAATGGGTTGCTTTTTGATGTTTAATAGTTTGTGGCTCATAAGAATCACATGCAATGGTGATATGATGGAAGGCAGGGATTTAAAAGCCAGAGGGTTGACTTATAAGAATCTTGACTACTTTTTCCTCCTTCGGGATTTTTGTGCTTGTTTAGTTGAATGGACATCAAAAATAGTTAAGCAAGAGTACCTATTTGGACCAAATTTAAGAACCTAGAATTGATAGATAAGTTGGCAATCATGTTCTGCACTTGTCTGGTTATGTTGTCAATGCCTCAATATGTCTTATTATATTCTTCTTTGGATTATACTTTCAATATTCTAGTTTTGTCTGACTAAAGTTGAAGGTAACGGCAGTCTATCATTGATAATCTTAGAAAAAATTGTAACTGAAAGTCAATTTAATAGTCATTAATAAAGGAGGATTATTTATCATTATATCCGGCAGAGTCTATGCCTTGCTTTCTTGATGTAAAGGATTTCTTGTTTTAAACATGCAACGAGCCTACCGTATTACTGAATTTAAGCTTCTATATGGTGAAGCTTTTTGATTATAATCATGCCTGTAACAAGTTGTGAGCTCATCTACTCTTTTAGGTCTGCGTGAAACTTCTTTCTTTCTCTACCTAATCGCTGAGTTGTTGAAGCATCTTGCTTTTTTGCAATTTCCTTAGATGACTGCTGGGTTGAGATCTAACCTTTGATTAGTGTTTTTTTGTAAAGCTAGGACAAAAAGTTTCAGTATTTGTGGACCTGCAAGGAGTATTTAGAAAAGGTAGTATTTTAGTATGCAAAGGAAATTAATGTCAAGAAACTTGCTCAAAAATAGCTTATTTAATATTCCTGAGTTGTTTAACTGAATTTGCAATGTGATTTTGGAAAAAACCTACCAGGCATCTCGTATAATACTAGCAACAGATGCTGACCCACCAGGCCAAGCTTTAGCTGAAGAAATAGCCCGCCGTGTTGGTAAAGAAAGGTTTAGTTTCTCATCATTATCATTTCTGTGCATCTTTGTTTGATCGAATGAACTGTTTCATATCTGTTCAACACTTTTCTTGGACATACAAATAGATGCTGGAGAGTCAAGTGGCCAAAGAAAAATTCTACTGATGTTTGCAAAGATGCGAATGAGGTTTGATCTGTGCTTTAAACTTTCTTTTCTTTTATCTGAGAACAAGTTGTATTTTACTTACTGTTTATATTTACTGCATTATTGGTGTCAGTAAAACCAAATGAAGGCTTAATGCAATAACATGTGTTGTTTTCCTCATCAAGCCCAAATATGCCTCTCTAGGAATGTTAATCATTTACCACACAAATGATCATCACAGATATGGAGAATAATTTATTCAAAAAATGCTATGCTGCTAATGGATTTATTTTTTGTTGATATAAGGGCTAGAAGAGAATAAAAAATAAGCAAGCCCATATGTTGGATTTGTCTTTACCTTTCTGCTTCAAAGTTCCAATTTGTGCCTCTTATAGCCCTTCATTTTGCATGACTTTGACAATCTCTTATAGGATCAAATAACTGTGAGGGCTTTTGCATTCCTCTTTTGCCTCTTGTGTTCAATTTTGCCTCCAGCTTTCTGATCAAACTTCTATATGGGTATTAATAACCATTGTTTTGGCACATTGTTGACTATCTTTTTCAAGCTAAACTAAACATATTAGCTCCTTCACAAGGCCCAAACTGATACAAATTGGATATCCATTTTTCTGGTTATGCTTGAAATGTTTTTCAAGTACTAAAGGGGATCACAGATGCTGAAATACAGCAACGAGAAAAGTCTATGCTGGTATACATTGTCCAGGGCATGATGTTTGCTCCTTCCCTTCTTTGCTTGCTGCTCATCCATGCAGATCTTTGTGTGGATCTTATGGTTATATCTTAGAAGCTAAAAGCAGGCAGGGGAGCAAGATTTTGTGGATGAAAAATTGTAGGAGGAAAAATTATTATGTTGTGCTCAGTTTAAATTGTTACCAGGAAATGAACAAGATGCTGCTCGTAACTGGTTGTCCCTGTAATTTAGTGATTCCTGCTACCAAGGTTCATAAAAGTTATTGTAGACATTATATACTAGTAGTTGTGGAGAGTATTGTTGATTGCTTGCTACCATGCAAGAGTTATTAAAGATAATAAAGAAAATGCTGTCATTGTGTTAGAGATTAGAAGAGGGAAAGCAAGGTCTGCCGTACCGCCCTGTATTCCAAAAAAACTGGTACGAAACATACACTCAAGTCGGTATAAGCTCTGTACCGTCTGTACCAAGGCGTACCGCCCATACCAAGGCATACCGTCCGGTACTGAGGCGCATATCTGTCCGTACCGAGGTGCGTATCGGTCCGTACCGAGATAAAAATTTAGAAAATTGGTAAAAGAGCTATTTCGGCATAGAGGTATATTATACCATTACCATGCCATACCGAACTAATATGGAATCGATACGGTATTCAGTATCGAGATTGTGGACCTTGAGGGAAACAAAAGAAAGTCTTGCAAGGTCAAACTTTGATAGGAAGATTCTTTTAGACAATCATTATCTCGAAGTGGATGGTCATTCATTATCATTGAAGCCTGTTATATTCAATTTGATTAAACACAAAATAACTCACATTTTAAATATAATATTTTATGATATAGATCAATGTAGGCATAGGTGCTGGAAGCAAACTGGTGACTTCTGCTAAGTGAATTAACTTTCCTTTTCACCACACTCACAATTTATGTAATTTAAAATATCTGCTAATTTTTAAACTTAATTTAGAACTTAAATGTATGGAAAATTACAATATTAAACTGTACGAAGGGATTATATTTTCTCTGCATTTGTAAAAATTCACATATGTTTTACTATATTTACTGAAACAATATCATTATATCTGATGATTTACAATCTGATTCTATGATTTGATTTAATTTGTTATGATTTAAGTTCTGATTCTTTTTCCTTAGAACATTGTCGAGATCTTGATTTAATATCTAGGACCACTCCTGTCCTCCATTATGAAAAATTATTTTGACCACATCTTGTCCTCTAAATCAACTTGATAATAGGACATGGTGCATTTTTGATGCTTTACTCAAAATCCATCTTGTTTATGAGATATTACAAACATTGCTTAGCTTATATCTCTTATGTGATAATCAGAGGGTTTCATTGCCTGCTCTCTTGCATGGTAGGAAACTGTCCTTCTTCTCTAAGTACAGTTAAGCTGCCCTTTCTTCCGTATAAGCTCAATAGTTGTTCTTCCATCTCATATTTTGATGCTAGATTGAATTTGATAATATGTTTCTCATGATAGACTACCTCTTGGATCTTGCTGTTATGCAGATTCAATTGATTTTCAGGGGGCTCCCATCATATTTTATTACTCCCCCGACTCTCTCTTACATGCACTATACATCCATCCGTATACACATATATATATTGAAGGGATGGGGTGGAGGTGAACACATGCACTGCATATGTGTCTACTTTTATGGACTTATTGGAAATTCATTTTAATTGTTTGATGATATTTAGGTCTAGAATGAAAAAAATAAAACATGAAAGTTTATGTGTGGCTTTTAGAAATATATAGTTATTGCTGGATTTGAATTATTATTTGGGAGAGGTGAGCTTTGGCGCAATGGTAAGGTTACTCCATTGTGATCTAGAGGTCATGGGTTTGAAACATGGAAACAGCTTTTTTGCACGTGGGGTTAGGCTGCATACATCCAACCCTCCCCAGATCCCATGATTGCGGGAGCCTTATCCTCGGTGCCCTTTTTCAAATTATCATTTGCGAGCTGCCAAGCAGGTTGTTTTGGTTAAACTCAGAAATTCATGTGCAGGGTGTCATTAATTGAATGCATTCGTCAACCTGTTCTCTACATAGACCTAACTAATATGTACGTTGACAGATTAAGATCATAACAGAGACTGCATACGTGTGAAATCTGGTACTATGCTGTAAATTCTTATCAGGATTTTGGTATTTAGGGGCGTATGTTGACATATTAATATGATAATGGAGGGTGCACATGTGTGAAGTCTGGTACTGTGCTATGCATTCCTTTCAAGTATTTGGGTATTTAGGGTGTGTGGGACCTTTTTGCTTCCAAGTTAGGCTTGACAGCTGACTATGATGGAAAAATGTTCGGTTGATTGACTGTTTAATGTACTTAAACTATGTGCCTAAAACCATTGAAATTCAATAGTTAGGGTTTCATGCTTATAATAACAAATCTGTGTGAAACCTTTTTTCTTTTTATGTAATTCTTTTTTATGGGATGTAGGATAATGGATTCCTTCTTGGTGAGGGTTGCCAAGGGTGGGGCTTGACTTTAACAGTTTTGCTGCTGGGCACTAGTTTGCAATAAATAGTTGAGACTCACAACATTTAAAATCTCAATTTAAGTTATTAGGTTGATAAATGTCTCATAACTGACTAGATACACTTAGTGTTGTGATAGCGGAATCAGAAATGCACATATGAGAAGCTGAAGAATGAAGTGGTACAACTTACTGGGTCATTTTGAAATTCTGGCCCATATATTCTACTTTTAATCAAGTTATATATCTTACATGCGGGTAATTCTTTTAATTTGTATTGTTGTATCTTATGTGCTATGGTGGATTTGGTTTCCCTGTTAAACTTTTCAAGTTAAAGTTACATGCCCCAGTCGAATCTCAGTTAGCAGTTCATGAGCAATCCTCAACTTACAAGATGCTAGATTAATGTGAATGAAGAATTCTATAGAAATTACATAATCCCAGCCGTTGTAATCTGTAGCTTTGATCCTAAAATACATATAATTCCTTATCCTGAAGTACGGACTCTTGTAGCTAAACATTAGGCCTTTAGTTTGAGGAAGCTGCTTAATGCATTTAGCGTATGTGTCATTTGCTTCTAGAAGGTATATATTCCATGGAAAGATAATCTAGAACGATACTGGATTTTTTCTTTTGACATTATGCTTTTTCTTTCATTCTAGGTTTTGCTACACTTTGTTGTGTTAAACGTTCTCTTGATCTTTCCTTCAGGTGCTCATGTATTTAGGACCAGATGCACTCAGAAAAGTTATAGAGAATGCTGAGTTGTATCCGATACGTGGTCTACTTTCCTTCAGTGATTTCTTCCATGAGATTGATGCTTATTATCATTGCAATTATGGATTTGAGCTTGGTGTCTCGACAGGCTGGAAGGCTTTAGATGAACTATATAATGTAAGGATTATGGATCTCCATGAACATATTTTTCATACATTCCTTTTGGAAAAATATGGCTGACATTATATTTTAATTATTTTATATGAAAACTAGAAGCATCTAGTTGATGAAACATAATATCCAAAGATTTTTAACAGATTGCTGTTTTTGCAGTCACTGATCACTTTCAAATATCATTTTTAGATAAATAGCTTCTACGTGCATTATGTTCTAGTTCGTTAGAGCTAGTACTAGGTTGTCATGGCCAGCAACCTAGGCACTTGGCAGTCCCACCTAGATGCTTGGGCATCCTCCAACACTAGTTGCCTGGTGCTTTCTAGGCCTTAAAGCATGGTGGCCGCTCGGGTTTCTAGATTGTCTCCTAGGTGAGTGTCAGGCCACCTAATGCCGCTTCTTGTATTAGGTGGGTGCTTGTTTCTAAATTTATTGAACACTAAGTTCCAAACTTCCTCTTTAGATATTTGTTTTGTATTCGCTAAATTTTGTATGAAAGTTAAACCTCGCAGACATTATTTGGATGGTTGAAGTTGCTGTCCTTGGACAACTTATGATTAGTAGGTGATCCCCTCGGGAGAGGCAAAGGGATGGAGGAGATTGGGGCAGCCAGCTGATCTTCAATGCCAATTTTTTTTTGGGATTGTGAAAATCATATTGGAAATGGATTTAAAAAAAAAAATTGTGAAAAATCATGAGTAAGGAGATGCACAGGCTGGCTTTATCCTCAAGTTTCCTTCCTTTAGGCTGCTAAAGAGGGAAATCTCTCTGATAAGCTGCCATTCATGGATAAGCAAAACTTTAGTACCTATAGGGCCTTAACATTTTTGTTGATGAAGACAATGTTGCATGTGTGTCTATTGATCTTTTTCATATGTAAACTTTAAGACATACTACCATTGAACTGTTGAAGGTGGGAGCAGCCAAGAAGCATACGAACTGCGAAAATATAGATAGACAAACTACTAAATACAAATTTATTTATATGAATATTATTTAAGTGTTTTTTTGGGTATGATGAAGTAAGCGTCCTTTATTAGAATATTACATGTGAGGAACGACCCCCTACTTGAGTTCAATAAAAATACTCAGAACTTAAGATTCCTTGAGAATGAACATTGATTTTAATTTTAATTTAAATTCGATAATTTGGAGTTGGGTCAAAATTTCAACTTTTAGATGTAAAATGCATTTTGAAATCTTAAAGGTTCATAAATTTTATTTTATGAAAACACTGTTAGAACCCAGAACTCTGCAAGAGAAGTCATATATCTTAGTCTCCAAAGCCTCTCATCTAAAATGACATTAAACAATATTTAGCGCTTCAACAGTTCCTCTATGTAAATGGCTTGTTATTGTATGTCTACAAGCCTATAAGGCATTTTTGGGGCATTGAGGTGATGGACTACATTCTATATCAGAAACATGGTCATTGTTATTGAAAATATGGTAAATGTATCTATCTTCATTCATTTGTCAAATCACTGTTGGTACTGAGCTTTTTCATCTTGCATCCACTCCCAATTCTAGTCTCATTCATTAATTTAAGCATTTCAACACCCTAATTATGATTTAATTATTAACATATGCATACAGTTTGCCAAGGTAGATTTAATTGAGAGTTATGTAAAATTATGTTTTAAATTAGATAAAAAACTGCACACTGGATATGATAGCTAGTGCATGTAAATCAATACACTCATCATATTTATGCATAATTATAGCATTAAGACAAATAAAATATAAGAAAATTATCAAAAAACAAATTTGGAGGCCAAATAGACTACCAAGGGAGTATTGGCTGTATGAAAGATGCTGTTCAATATCATCTGTATGGCGCGCCATGTGGTGAGCATTGAATCAGCTGGCCATCAATAACCCACCAGACCTTGATATTTGATTCCTTGGTCCTGAATGGATCCATGAAATGAGAAACAAATGTTAAATGCTAAATTCAACTTCAAAAACAGCATTCAACTCATAATGACTTTGAAGACCAATAAAAAATAATATTTGAGTTTTCTAGCTGTAATTTTATCTAACCAGAGGAAGAAAGCATGGATGGCTCGCTATAATGACTATAGCTTAACATCAGTTATCTGCTACACAAGTCTTTCATCCTTTTTTTGGATATCTCAGCACAAGAGAAACCGGGGCATCATGCCATTATCTACTGAGATCTGGTGACTTGAACCGCAAAGCATAAGAAAATGACTGAAACTCAGATAAATTAATGAAAAGGAAGAGAGGAAATCTAGCTTTGCCATTTGATTCTTTACAGCTTGGATTTTCAACACTCACCTTTCTTACCACTAATCATGTTGTCATTTTGGTGACTAGATTTCTAGACTGGTGTCTTTTGACGGACAGATCAACTGTCCAGTCACAAGAACTGTCTTGGGCATGGTTATAAAGTGGAGAAGGGGTTCCTATTGTGGCCACATAATTCCCTTGTGTATATTTTTGTGGAATCTGTAGATAGGTGCAAAACATTTTGTGATAGTTCACAAATTTGAAATTGGGAATTTTTGTGCAGAACTCATTGATTTATTTCTCTTGTGCAGGTTGTGCCTGGAGAGCTGACTGTGATAACAGGTGTGCCGAATTCTGGCAAAAGTGAGTGGATTGATGCCTTGTTATGCAATATTAGTGAAAGCCATGGGTGGAAGTTCGTGCTATGCTCTATGGAAAACAAGGCAAGCTCACTCCAACATGATATCTTGTTTCTATTTTTTTAGATTTTTAATTAAATGATTGCATTTATTGGACTCTAGGTTAGGGAGCATGCAAGGAAGCTTTTGGAGAAACATGTTAAGAAACCATTTTTCAATGCTAGGTAAAATCGATGTCATCTGATTATGTTTGTTCTCTTTACAGTTCTGTTCCATGTTACTTCTAGCTTTACTTCCATGATCTACAAGCATTTATTTCCTACATCCAATTACCTAATATTACTTTTCATTACCATGTTAATCCCTGAGTTCTGATAATTAAACTGCGATTGGTTAAAAGTTCTTGAAATCTCATATACTAACCACTGAGATACAGACTAGATCTTAACTGTTACCTTGATTTAAATGAGCATAAAAGCCTGATCTCTAATTTCAGTTAGTTTTTATCGGGTTGCATATATTCGACTTTTCAAATTTATAACTAATTGTCCAGCAAGTGTCATTATTCTTTTGTTTAAACCTGGTCTTTTCTAATCTAGATGGATAAGGCTTTCGGTTCCACTTGGTGCTTCCGTTGTATGAATTCAAAAGGCAAGTGGTTGACTTGGCCCTGATGCATTATTGTCATCCAACCCTTGACTTATCAAGTTGTCGACAATAATGGATTGCGATGATTTGATCAGGAAATAGTTGCAGGATCTTCAAGATGTGATAATAGATGAGAGAAAGCAAACGACCTTAAAGCTATCTGGATGGCATGATTTTAATATGAGGAAGTGGCCATTGACTGAGTGTGGCTACAACTGCTTATTTTGTCCCTCCCAAAAAGGAATGTCCCTTGGGTGGGTGGCTGTGGGGGTTGAGAGACAGAGATCTTTGAGTAGAAATAATTAAAGAAATATAGAAGGAAGATCAAAATATTTGTCTTCCATATTTCTTGCCCAGGATATTTATCTGTTAAAAAATATTTTTCCTATGAAGCTCTTAATAAACATATAATCCAACACTGTTATTTGAGATTCTTTGCACTTCTGATTTACTCTTTATTTTCTTCTGTAGGAAGTGATTGGTCTTCAGGTTGCAACACCTTGAACATATGATCATCTGTTAAATATAGTTGACCAAAATAAATTTCACTTTCTTTCGTGGAAGAATGGGACTAAATGTAATGAAATAGAGTGACTACATCCTCTCAAGTGTTTCCATGTTTTTGTTTCCCTATAATGCCAAGTAGATAAATGTGGGGACTAGTAAATTATGTGGGAGTTCCTTATGCACGATTAGTCATAAGGATCACTCACAAACTCTAGGGCTGCATTTGTTTGTAAAATATTAACCTGCAATAAATGGGTTAACTTACTCCTAGGCCTCTTTACCATTGAATAAACTACTCCATCTTATAGGATGGGTGACGTAGTTTGCTCTGAATTAGGAAGAAAAAATGGCTTTATAAACTTTTTAAAATGTCCTTGCTACCTTTGAAATAAATTGGGTTAAAGTAGAATAAACAGGTTCAATCCGTAACCAAATGCAGCCTAGAGATCCTCTCTTTATGGTGCATTTGGATGTTCCGCAAACTTACGATATTCTCTGATTATATATGATTTTCTGAATATGTAGGTTTTAATTATACATAATTCGGAGATCGGTCGGTGTAAAAATTGATAAAATTATTGAAATCATGAAATTGAAAATTATTACTTTGTGATGTATTTGCCAGAATTATGGATTCCTTGTCCTTATCATCTTATCTCCATCCTTCTTTGACTCCCCTGTTAACAACCAAGAATCTAATCCATTTTAACTCAGAAATCTTCAATTGATAGGGAAGTCATGATGAGAATAGTCCGGCAAAAAAAAAGAAGAAAATAGGAAGCATATTGATTTAGACACTTTATCATGATTTGATGTGGATGTCTAGTATTATCATGGTGGCATATGATATAGATATGCAATAGTTTATTTATATTTTTTAACAGCAGACAGAATCAAAATCTAGTCCTATGAGCACTTCAGACTCAAATAAATGAGGAAAGGTCCAAAGTAAACCAAAATTCCACCAGCACATTTTTATAGTGTATACTCTCTACATTCTCTTTTATTTTTTCTTTATCCAAGTATGTCTTATTTTCTGTTATCTATTCATCAAAGACTAACCGAGGTAAGAAAAATCATAATTGAGTCATGTTGAATTTAAAAATTAAACAACCTTTATTTTTAAATTAGAGTTTTTAAGTTCCTTGCATATGGGAATTTAAAATATATTGTTACTCACCAATTATTCTCAGAATTTGCTTTCTGAGAAAATTTAGATTACCTACATTATATTTTGTTTACCATATCATAATTATTGGAAGAGCTTCCTTTATGGTATGCTTTCTTTATCATTGATACATGATTTACATTTAATATAGACCTTCCACTATAGTATGTGCTTTCTAATCAACTTGAATGGTTATTCTCAATATTTTGTGCCATATATGTGATTCCTTGACTAGCTTATTTCTGCTTCTGACTACTGATAGATATGGAGGATCTGTTGAGCGTATGAGTGTTGAGGAGTTGGAACAAGGGAAAAAATGGCTGGATGATACATTTCATCTCATCCGGTAAGTATGTTGTTTATGCACAAAGATATTGTTGAAGTGATGCTTTTATATTACTCTTTTCATAAAGATATTGGAAGAACACCGTTAGTTAGCGGCCTAATTCAGTTTTCTTTTTAGTATAGTCCATCAAAATTACAATTGTTTATTATATCTGAATATCTGTGCAACACTTGTTGGTTTATCATGTTGTGGTGGTCTTTTAGCGGTGGTCTTTTAGCACTGATATTAGTTGTTTGTTTAATAGGTGTGAAGATGCTTGCCTTCCATCTATTAAATGGGTTCTTACACTTGCTAAAGCTGCTGTTCTGAGATATGGGGTGCGTGGACTTGTGATTGACCCATACAATGAACTTGATCACCAACGTCCTGCAAATCAGTGAGAGTTCTATGACTTTGCCAATTGACATTTTTATTTGATTTCTTATGGAAGAGTTTAGTAAATAATTCTCTCTGTGTCTGGGTTCCTCTGTAGATGCTTATTTACTGTCACAATTTTTAATAGTTACTTAGATGCGAACTATATCTTGCTGTTATTTAATATAAATCTCTCCCTGGCGTGTCTGAAACTAGTCCGTTTCTCTGTAACAGAACAGAAACTGAGTACGTCAGTCAGATGCTTACCAGGATCAAGCGCTTTGCTCAGCATCATTCATGCCATGTATGGTTTGTAGCGCATCCTAGGCAGGTATTCCATGTTATGTATGTAACGTTTGTATGTATACTTTTCCTCTATATCTGTGCTTTTCTAATAATGACTTTAACTCAGCTACAACACTGGGGTGGTGGTCCGCCTAATATGTATGATATTAGTGGAAGTGCACATTTTATAAACAAATGTGACAATGGTATTGTCATTCATCGCAATCGGGATAAAAATGCTGGGCCCCTTGACCTTGTGCAGGTTTTCTTCATTTCTTAGTTTAAAATAGATAATTCTTTACCATTTATGTGCCTCGCTAATTTTATACTCTTCCAACTATTTTTTATTTAGGTATGTGTACGGAAGGTACGAAATAAGGTTATTGGACATATTGGAGAGGCTTTCTTGTCATATAACCGGTATGCAGTCTTTTCCTGTTCCATTATTAGTTTATATATTTCTGATGTGCTTAAGAAGCATATATCTTGACAATACCTGGATCTAATTGTGGACCTATGGAAGCTTTAAAATCTCATTAGATTTCAAACTTACATTCAAATATTTAAAACTGGTTAGGAGAAAGATGCATTAATTTTGAGAAAGGTGTTTAACTTAGAAGTTGGTGCCATCTTTTTTCGTCTATCAGATTCTATGTAATGTATCCCTCCTTGATTTAATGTGCCTATTATTCAGAACCATAGACAGACCAGCTTAAGTTAGAACCCTGCCAGGCACTCTGGGCCTTATATTCTGATTGAAAGGTCATACCAAGTTTACAGTGCAATTATTGTTTTTCATATGGAGCAATCAGTGTTGAAGACAGCAACTCTTGAATGCAGGACTTTAACAAATTATTGGACTTGATCAAATTCATTTGTGTTGTGCATTAATCTAATCAACATATTCTCTTCCAATGTTTTAACTAGTTTTTGAAGGGGGTTGACAAGTTAGCATTGAATTTCACTCAATTGGAAATGATAATGCTGTCATATTCTGCTGTTCATTGTGTGGATCAGATCAAATCATATGGGTCAAGGGAGTAAAAAAAAAAAAGGCAGCTCAGTGCATGAGACTTCTACCACTGTGGATCTTGGGAGGGTCAGATGTACGCAGCCCTACTCTACATGCAGAGAGGCTATTTCTATTTTTCGAAACCATGACACCTAGGTCACAATGGAGTAATCCTATCATTACACCAAGGTTCACCTTTGTATGGGTAAAGAGAGTGGAATGCAGATAGAAGAACGGATGCCATGATTAATGCTGGATGAAAAATGATCATCCAACCAATGAAGATAATAACTGTTTTTTTATAGGCGAACTTGTTATACATTCCAGCTTTCAAAGACACTATACTTCCAGCTATTGAGCAATCAGAAAGCCCAATCAACCAAGAAGTTGGAGACAACTTGATTGGGTGTATTTCATGTAGTCAATCAGAAGAAAGTATCTGATCCAATTCATCCCTCTTCCCTCCACAAGTTTGATAGTAGCATTGGAGCTGAAAACCACACCATGACTGTTCAACTGCTAGCTTGATGGCCAACATAATTTCAAACTGTCCACGTTCAGGAATTCCGTAGTAGGTCCATAGATTGTGGTGGAGATTAGTGAGGCTCATCCAGTGTTATATTTCTTCTGATAGATGGGTTGGTGGATGTATTAGTTTTCTTGTATTGTGATTTTAAGTGGCTTCTTTTATCTTTGCTAAGAACAAGGTGTTATTTTTGAAATACTGAGCTTCTTCATCTATGAGGTGATGTTACCAGTTCTCTTATTTTTTCCCTAGGGCTCTCAATGGATGAAGTTGGATTGGGTTATCCTTCGGGAATGTGACCAACATGCAGCCCAACCTACCAGAAGGTCAGAGAATGCAGACACAAACTAGTTGGTAGGTCAACCAAGTTGACTTGGACCCAGCCCCTTTGACTTGTCTGAGGAACAGGAGCAATAGGGTGTTGATGAATGGTCCAATTGCAGGTTGTAAGTTTCAACAGTTGCTCTACTAGGGCTGATGGCAAGGCTGGGGATGTCTTGGTTGCTAGGTTTGATGGTTTTGAACTGCCAGAAAAGTGAGGTAAGGTGGTCGTCAGGATCTGGTGATGTGTGGAGCAATGGACATGAGGATCATGGAGAGAGGAGAGAAGGTAGAGTGATGGAGGTGGTTGGGGATAGGAATGGACTAGTTGTCAGAAACCTCATCTGAGGCCAGGTGAGGTTGTCGGCATTTTGAGTGTATAACATGATCTTCGGATGTCCCTATAACAAGGCCAGAATGTTGAGCAGGGGTGCTGCAAATGATGTGAGGAGAAAATGAGGGGATGGCATACAAGGGAAAAGGTAATGTAGGATGAAAGTGGCAGTGTGGTAAAAGAAAATCTTGGGTTTCCTTAGCTGCCTGCTCTCTCACTCTCTCTCTTATCATGAATATGTCATCCTATCTCCATCAAGTAGTCTCAGTTCATATAACCAATTTTATTAGTTGGGCTTGTACCATGACCTGATCGAAACAAGTCATTGATCTAAATCTACGTTATCTTGTTCGCTTGGTTTATATTCGGGTTTGTAATTTAAACTTTGCTACCTGTCAAAGAACTTGATTGGCTAGGAGTAGGATTAGAGAAAATATTTTTTTTGAAAAGTAAAATATTTACTAACTTTGATAAGTTTGGTCAGCTGAAATCGGGTCAAGTAAAATCCAATCTCATCTATCTTCATATCGTATTAGAATCAGATTTGGATAACAATTCTGGTACCAAGCAGATCTAGATCTGAATTTGGATACCTACTTATATAGATCTTGCAAGATCTGGATCCAAAGTCGGATTTTAAAGGTTTTTTTGATTCGGAGAAGGATATCCGGTAAAAAATTCTCTAAAATAAACCATAATACCTGGATTTGTGCCGGTGACCTTTGATTCATATGGCAAGTGTTCAATTAGCAAGCTGTAACATGTGTTTTCATTCAATATTGGTAGTTTGTTTTACTTATTCTGTATTCAGGTCATTAACTGGTATATATATATTGTAGTATTTCATATTTTAATCATTACTTTATGAAAAAGAATCCTTCTTGATAAAAAAATGAAAAATGAATACAATTTATTTTTTTCTTTATGATATAATCTGTTTATGAGAAAGTCCAAGAGACTTTGGTTCATGTGTGTTGCACATGTGAATTTAAATTGATCAATATTTCAATAGTAATTTAAAGTATTACTCAGTATGATATAATTCAAACTATTTGCTCAATATTAACGTATATATTATTTAATAGTAAATTAATTCAATATTAAATATCTATTCATATATTTAATAATAAATAAAAAATGATGAAATTATGAATAAGATGAGTTAAATTATAACAAAAAAATAACAAATAAGTATGTTAACTTTATATAAGAAAAAAGGGGGGGGTACCCCTACAATAAAAACCTCAATTTATTAATTAAAAACGAGCTTTAAGATAGGTTAAAGCTCGTTGTTGGATGATTCCTCGTTGGAGTGATGAAATCGCATTATAGCGCGATTTCGTCTAAAAAGTTAAACCTTAAAATGGTTAAGGAGTCAACTGAGCATCTCAGCGGCGGGATTGAATACCCGGATCGAATCAGAGTTCACGCCGCCCGCCTTGAACAAATAGGAGGCGTG
>JAOXJJ010001185.1:0-15522 GCA_025769935.1 Phoenix roebelenii
AAAGAGTTTAATTCTATCTTTCCGCTGCATTTTTTTGAAAATTTTTAAAATTACATGCATGCAAAAATCGGCTTTTTTCTTCAATAATGCCTTCCGGCTAGCTATTTTGGGTAAGGTCCTGAGTTGTTACAAATGGTATCAGAGCAGACCCGACCCATAACTTTTATGGAATAGAGGACACCGCAGCACGGATCTATTGGGGTTGACCACAGACCGATCGTGGTGTTTGTGATTAGATTTGAATACATTTGAACCCTTAGCCTAACGAGGACGTCAAGGCTTGAACAGGGGGAGTATGTGAGGATCCGTGCGGACGTGTGTTTAGTCCCATATCGGTTATTCGTTGGGTAGATTTTGGATACTTATACAGGATCAAGAAATCCAAATGATACCTTCCGGCTAGCCATTTTGGGTGAGGTCCTGAGTTGTTACAAATTTTATGTGAGAACCCGTACGGGCGTGTGTTTAGTCCCACATCGGTTATTCGCTGGGTAGATCTTGGGTACTTATACAGGATCAAGAAATCCAAATAATACCTTTCGGCTAGCCATTTGGGTGAGGTCTTGGGTTGTTATAAATGGTATCAGAGCGGGTCGGGCCTATAACCTATATACACTAGGGGACACTGTAGCACGGATCCATTGGGGCTGACCACGGACCAATTGTGGTGTTTGTGATTAGATATGAACCCTTAGCCTGACGAGAACGTCAGGGCTTGAACGGGAGGAGTATGTGAGAATCCGTGCGGACGTGTGTTTTGTCCCACATCGGTTATTCGCTGGGTAGATCTTGGGTACTTATACAGGATCAAAAAATCCAAATAATACTTTCCGGCTAGCCATTTTAGGTGAGGTCCTGAGTTGTTATAAATGGTATCAGAGCGGGCCCTGCCTATAACCTATGTGGACTAGGGGACATTGCAGCACGGATCCATTAGGGCTGACCACGATTGGCCCGTGGTCAACATAAAAATGGCCTATAACCTCTCTCTCTCTCTCTCTCTCTTTCTTCTCTCTCTTTCTCTCTCTTCTTTTTTTTTTTTATGTGAAACACTTCAAGCATGGCACTTATCATGGGACTATTCCTCAACCTTCTCCTCCTTCCTTAGTTTTAAATTTGGTGTTCTCATCCACTGCCAGAAACACATCTGAAATGGAGGACCAGCATGGGCATACATGGTTGCTGTGCGAACCACTCCACCTCTCCCATACCTCCACATGGCCTGCACATGCCAGCCACCACCTGTCGCAGCGTAAGCATCTGATCAAGATCGTAGGTCTGTGATCAGTGATGGAGGGGACACTGTGGACCAACCAATCATAGAAGTTATCATGCCTTGAATAAAGGAAAGAATGGTATCGAACCACCTCATAGACCAAATAATACAGCGTCGACATCATCTTCTACAGTGATCACAAGATGATGCCTCCTAACCTTTATAAGTAGTGACAAGGCTCTTTGACACAAGTTTGTAGAGTGTGCTCGTTTCTGAGTAATCTCCACAGCCCCAGCCCCCGCCCATTCCAAATCACCCTCTCTTTTTCCTTCACTACACAGATTTCTAATGCTTTCTAAAGCATCGCAAAAGCATCGGCAATGCCACTATAAAAAAATAATTTTACATTGCTTTTGGTTCACGTTATGAGTTATAATAAAGTATACTTATAAGCATCGCTAATCACCAATGCATTGAAATAGCATCGGTGCTGAAGCCTGTATATTAGCAATGCTTATTTGCGTTGCTACTTAACGACGTAAATTAGCGCCGCTAATTTATGTTTGATCGATGCATGTTAGTATCGTAAGTATAAATTATTTCTTTAAGAAAAAATTTCAAACTCTGTATACAAATATAATTATATTTATATTGTCTAATATGATTGAAAGTTAATTTACAACTGAATATACTTCGGAAAATATAAAAAATTACACATAAAATCTTCAAAAAAAATAGTCTAAGAGCTATCAGGGTCGATTGAAGCATCATCATCATCTCTATAGCTGTTGGAAGTATCAGAAACCTACACAAAAAAGATATAAACTTTATAAGTTAAAAATACAAAAATCATAAAGTATTATTAAGCTCATACATAATTATGTAAAATATTTAAATGTATCATTAAGCTCGTGATGGCCATGTTCCTCTCATCTTGCTGAAAAGCTAAGAGAGGCCAATTCAGAAGGCTCAATGATGTTTGGATGGTAGGGACCAGCGCATGGCCCACCTAGGGTTACACCAATCGCAGGCCAGCTGACACTGTGCCTCCAGAATGCCACATGGCAAAAATTGAGACATCTGATTGGCTAGTTCAACCAATTATTTTAGGCTGATGGCATGTCACTAGGTGTCTAGGGCCTTTCACCACCTCACGAGTTTCGGATTTACTTCTTAAGCTAGGTATGGCCCTGTGATGACATAATCCATTAGGCAGCACAGGGACCTATGATTAGATTTTGTTTTTTTAAAAAAATATAAATAAAACATTAGAAGTGTCAATTTTTGATGTTGATGGGTCATAAGAGCCCATTGGACATGTTAGTTAAATAAGACAAGCTTAGTTTTAGGGTAGAATAGGAAGCCAATAATGCATCCTGTGGCCCATGACAAGCGCAATCTAGATACTGATAAAAACACTCGACCAATTACAATAAACAATGAAGCCCGGAGCTAAAATGCTTTCCAATAAAAAATGAATGATGGATCTCCCAAAATAAAAACCTATAAAATTGATTGCGACCTATAATGTATAAAACATCTAAATACTAATAATTATCTATTTTAAAGGTTTGTTACCTATTTTTTCAAGCGAGTATGAAATAAAAAAGTAGTGATATAGCCGGTGAACAGAATTTCATTTTGGTCTATATAATTTGCAAATCTAAACTATTGATCATGATATAAATAATTTTTATAACATCCATCAACCGTAATTTTTAATGAACAAGCAAGATTTACAAAGAAAAATTTGACTTCCTCTTGCCCGAAAACAAGGTGGAGTGCCTTCTGGTCTTTCCAAAGCTGTGGCCAATCAAGTGCTGGTCCATCCGGTAAAAGTCTAACCTCCACGAGCCACACGTGCAGGGGCACACATGACGGCCATTTAGTCCAAGTTTTTTTTGGTACATTTAGTCCAAGACATCACCATACCATTAATATATCAGAAACCTATCATTATATAATCTCACGAGTTTGTAAAAATAGTTGTCAAACCTATATATTCTCCATCCACTGATGGCTTGATAATAGGTATAATGAGATCCCACATGGCCGTGTGATCATGGAAGTGGTTGCTGCCTTCATGGAATTATTGGAATTAAGACCTGAAGAAAGGAGTCAATGTAGTTAGGTAACTATAGATGGATGCAAACACAACTGTCACCTTCATCTCAACCTACTAAATTAAGACTTTAACCACTTAAATTGGACAACCCTATGGGTGGCCCCATGTTCCCATCTGATGGGGGAGACGAACCCAAATCACAGTGCCAAAAGGAAATCAAGTTCCACAAGAGAAGACAAATCCACCGTGAGATGGTCTTCGACAAATGTGAGAACTCATCAGCTGAAAACACCACCATCCTAAATAATCTGTAGAGAAATTTGAGAGTCCTACAGGAAAATATGCAGCTCCTACAGTGGCACATATCACTGATTTTATCGTAAAGGAATCATGTCGTCTGACTGATTTGTGTTTCAGAGGTGATATGTCTGACTGGGGGATCGAGGTTAATCATTGAAGAATTACATTAAAGGATGCAGAAGTCAGAACATTTGCGCCGAAGCCAACCAATCAGCAGATTGGCAGGTGAAGGAAGGCAAGCAGGCGTTGTATTTTCTCGAGCCACGAGTTCAGACACTGTATGAGGTGGATCCAATGCAAGAATGAAACAGTAAATATCGATCATCTAATGGATATTTTCTGAAATGGGAGCTTTAGTCTTTCTATAGAATTATTCTTCTCTTGACAACATGGAAATCATCATCGACAGAAGAGTAGGACATAATTAATCTGGAAAATGACAACCACCGTCGCTGACTATAGATTAACAAATCCTGCTAGCTCAAGACAATTTCATGCAAATGGAACCGGAAAGGGCTTTAATTCTGAGAACATTCAGCTATTTGAAAACAAAAGAAGGCAGGCCAACTCATGGCACATTCTGCAACCTTCAGTAACAATAGATCACCTGCTCTACTGTGCAGAAGTTACAAGGGCTAACTATGTACTTGATTAGGATAAATGAACCTGTGTGAGCAAATAAATAAAAGAAACAGGCCTTCCTCACTGTAACAGAATAGAGGTCTTCAACTAGTGAAGCTTCAAACACACCAGGATAACAGTTTGGCCACAACATTGCATTTGATTTTCATGCTGCATAAAAAGATATAAAAAACATTATGTATATATCCAATGAGATCAGCTAGTAAGAAATTGCTAACAACTGAAACATCAGCTTAAGCGATAGCATAGTATTTATTCAAATAAAGTTGGGCATTCATGAAAATGATCTTTAAGAGGCTTTTGGTTATGTCGTTTGCTTGCATTAGATGCAGCGGGTTATTGACAGTTTGCACGAGATTTGAAATATCTGTAAGACTCGAAATAAAGAAATGATCAGGTAACGTTTGGATTACAGGAAGTCAAACATGATGGGTAGTAAGCTCATGATTCTTTTCCTAAGCCTATTCCTTTATGCAAGTGATCACGTCTCCTTTTTCTAAGTTGTGGAGGAGAATGAATCAGTAAAAGCTCATCCAAGTACCTGCTGAAACCACGTAAGATATCGTTCTAAAATTTCAAATTTTCTAGACAATCGAGGTGTTCCTTGATGTACAAGGTTGCTTGCCTAATGATTTCAAGCTGCTCAAGGTTGCCACAACTAAACGAGTTGGTTGAGGTATGACAACATGTGATAGGTACAACTAAAAGCACTCTTCATGGTTCAGTGTTGTAACACTGTCAAGCACCAACTCTGAAAAACCACCATCAAGGTACCTGATCTTAGGTACTGATCAGGTCCGAAATGAATAATATCTATTATGCATAAGCTTGTACTTCTTAAAAACTAAATTGGTAATTGAAACTTACATTAAAAGTAATTAAGTTTGCAGAAATTAGGAGTCTCAAAGATAAATTATTTTGTATCATTAAGTTGCTAGCAAAAATTGTTTGGTTATTCTTAGTTCTTGATTACCACTAATTACTTGTTCGGTAAGTTCATGCAGTTAGTAAATGAGCTCCGACCACACACCATATTACAGCACAACACAACAAAGTCAAAGACTCCACTCAGAAAAACATCACCAGAAGATTTGATCACAAAATTTTGCTTTGCATGCAAAACCACAACTAATGAGAAAATTTGGTCAATTTTTTTTTCCCCTTTGTTCTGTGAAATTTTAAAATGCTTACATGGTAGAAGGGCAGTTTCAAGAGCAGCAGCTTGGTTCAGAATACAGTCATCGCTAAGAAAGGGCGAAACATTTGAAAAAGGTACGTAGAGGCTAAGGTTGAATTCGATGAACTATTTTCTATATAAGCCATCACTCCCTATGAATAATTGGGCTCATAATAACCAAAAATAAGAAGGAAAGATTCTTCTTGGAAATGCCCATCTATGATCCATCAGTAGTGAGTTACTAAGTAGGTCATACAGTTATAGCTAATCAATTGTCATGCCATTTGCTTTTCTATTTATGTCAAACCTGTACAAGAAAATTACTTATTAACCATCTGATTAAAACAATTTATTGATTTCACTGGTGGTTAAGATATCGTCTTGTTGATGTATGAGATCTTTTAGGGCATAAAATAACCCACTGCACGTATGCAACAATGCGCTCGTTCGAGACTGCTGAATTTAAAGAAAACATCTAATAATAACGGAGATCAGCAGAAGCTGAAGATATACAAGAAAGATGATGATTCTGATTTATCATTAGCCTAAGTTTCAAGGATAAAAATTAACAAATAATTGACAGTTTGGACAATAAAACCACTTAGGCATCACCATAGCCTGTGGCCTGTGCCTGGTGGGTAGTATAATGAGCATGTGGCTCCAAAAAGATAAAACATTGTGATGAAAGCTTCATATTTGGGTCACCTACAAAATAAGGGAAAAGGAGATAATTGAAATTTCATTTCCACAGTAGAGTATTTGTCGCTCAAAATACCTTTAGGTACACTTGCTGCACATACACACATACACAGAGTTAAGTTTGAAAATTACCCAATTAAAACTATGGTGCTCTCTTTCACTCAAGCAGGAAAAAAAAAAGCAAAAAAGAAAAAATGATGCTGCCCTGGTGTTCTCTGTACAAGATCGGTGAGGACAATCTAGCAATCTAATAAAAATTTAAGTTAATGTGAGAGATAATCCTTCTCTATATTAATTAATAACAGTACCATTTCATGGAAAGAAGCAATAGTTGATAATGAAAAATAGAAACCAATGTACCTAGCTGCATTTTTCTAGCTGTTCTAACCAGCCATTTGTATTTATACGCATCCTGAAAGTTCTTCTTGGATTTTCAAGCATAATTATTTTTTCTCTCCATGTTACCTAATTATTTAGATCAAATGTACCTTTTAAAGACCTCAATGGCTCAAATAATCTACTGGATGCATGCTTGCATGGAAGCACCAACATAGTCTAAAGGTTCATAAGGGGAGGGAGAAAAAATATTTCCATGTCATACTCTACATGTATCTCTGTTGTTTGGATAATCATCAACCATTTGTAAAATTCGGAGGAGGATTTTACTGATTTCCTGTGTCCTTGAAGAAACATTAACAAGTATGGAAAAGGATTATTCTTGTTGCCTCGAGGAAATGCTACGAATAAGGATAACATGTTTTTCATTCATACCCAATAAAAAAGTCAAAAAAAGCCAAAATAAGTTCATAATACATAAAGATCAAACACTAAAGTCAGGAGCCCTGCCTTACCGCCCCACCTCATCTCCCAAACAAAAAGAATCACACACACAATAAATAAGTAAATAAACACATAAATCAACAAGCACATGAAAAGGATTAATCTAGGGAATACTACCTATAAGGATAACACCTTTCTTTAGTTCCATGCTTATTCCAATACAGGCGATTTCAAATCAGCTTGTCTACCAGGTGATGTTGCATGTCACGAACCAAACAATGAAGTGACCAATGTATATAAAATCTGTGTTGCCCAGCTATGCAGCCAAAAAGAAGGGTGAATTGGGCTTTTCAAAAATTTTAAACAAAATGCAATGGCTTAAAACTTGATATGTGTGTATGATTTGCAATTGATAATAAACTATAGATAAATATGTAGGAGTTCAGAGTACACATATCAAGGACCACCAACATAGCAAATTTATAATTATTCGGCGCCAACCCTGCATCTACGTCCACTCTCCAAGACACTCTTTTAGAGAATTTTTACTATAATATTTCTAAAATTACAGTTCGATTATTTTGACTAAGCTCACAATCAACCCAGTTGATTTTCACTGAAACCAAAACCACTCTCAAGCCTTTTCTTAGACTCGGTTAAATCCAATTCAAGGTTTGGATATACCTTTCTGTAAGTTTCAATCCCTAAAACTTGTCACAACAATGTATGAGAAAAATATGTAATAAAAATAAATTATAGCTTCCCTAAAGACAAATACACAGAATAATTGGATACATGAATCAGTGACTGGCCTTGAATGAATTTGAATGCTTTTCACCAACTTCTCTCAATAGTGGAGGATGTGATCTTTCAACTCTCAATCAATATACTTTAATATACTTTAATATCTGCTTTTCTTTTTTCTTTAATCCTCAATCACTTATCTTATCTTCCTTTTTGGTGTTCCCATGTATTTATGCCATCAAGAGGTGATTGGAAAATATTTTTAAACGTTAGACAGGCTGAAAGAGCTATTGTGAGATAAAAAGTCTTTTTGATTTATAACAAAACTAGTCGTTACTGTTGTCAAGCACAGACGGATCCACTCAACTTTTCTAGGGGTCGACTCATAATTTTCGAGAGTCGACACGAAATAGTTCTTATTTTTGCTGCGCTTTATCTTTCACCCATGGCCATTATGGGGTCAACTCTTATAGTTTAAAGGTCGATTCATCCATTGACAGAGGTCGACTCGTAATCTTTATAGATCGACTCACCAACATGCTGAATTTTACTATCTTTTATCTTTTGCCTATGGTCATTCAAGGGTTAACTCATTTGCTTTTGGGTTCAAATCTTGTCCAATATGAGTCGGTTTGTGATCTTCATGGGTCGATTTACCAATAGGCTGAATTTTACTGTTCTTTATTCTTTGTGTGTGGCCATTTAAGGATCGACTCATTTACTTTTGGGGTCAACTTTTGTCCAATAGGATTTGACTCGTGATCTTCATGGGTCGACTTGTAAGTATGCTAATTTCGACTGCTCTCTATCTGTCTTCTATGACTATTTTAGGGTCGACTTGTGAGATACGGGGGGTGACTCGTGAAGGTGTATCAATCTATATTAGTGTGTCAGGTTGACTCATTATATTCTAGGGGTCGACTCTTGAGATATCCCAAGATTGAAATATGTTGTCTTTGCCTGTGAGCGTTTAAGGGTCGATTCAATATGTTTCTAAAGTCGATCCTTCTTCTGTAGAGCTTTAAATGGTTAAGTTTCACTCCTCCACATTGAGAGTTATAGAATGATATCTTTTTGGCTTCCTACAAGCATTCTAGTATACTCCAAGCAACTAATTAGTAAACTTTTTGCTCATATATTTTGTATCATCAAAATAAATCCTTTTGGGTCAACAATCTTTTCCTTTTTGATGATGATAAAACCTTTGAGTATCATAAGAAAATAGAATGAGCAAAAATGACCTTCTTTTTTATCATACTTAGTCAATTTATAAAATTTAGTTTTATTCTCAATTGAATAGTGTTTGAGTAGTGTAAAACTACCACACATTTTGTTTTGTATCATAGTTCTCTCCCTTATAAAGTTCAATTTTATTCTCAATTTAATTGTGCTTGGGTAGAGTAAAATTTCTTAGAAAACTACCACAAGGTTTGCTTGGCATCATAGTTCTTATCATTATTCTCCCCCTTATAAAGTTTACTTTTATTCTCAATTGAGTAGTGCTTGAGTAGAGTGAAATTTCTTTGAAAACTACACAAGGTTTGCTTTGTATGCTTTCACAAATTTTGTTTTGTATCATAGTACTTCCTCTTTTTGTTGTACATATTGTTTCCATCTTTTTAGAACTTTAAACTCTTCCCTTTTTGATAAATATTTCTTTTACTTTCATATTTCAATTTTTTTTTGCTTTCTGTTATTCTTCTTTTCTCCCCCTTTTTGTCATAATCAAAAAGGTAAGTTAAAGAGAGAGAGAGAGGGACATACACATAACATGGATGATTTCATAGCATAAATTCATAAAATCGAAACAATCACACATTAATCCCAAAAGACATAAAGCCACAGTATAAAATAGATAGATAATGTTAAGGGCAAGATTAAAAAAGAAGTTGAACCAAACTAAGCACAACATAGAGAAAAGACAAGAATCTTTAGTCCTTGTCTGATGAAGGAGAAACATCAAGATGAGTGGGCAAGCTTAACGAGGCACCAGCTTTACGACTTCTAGTTCTGCTAGAAGGTCTAGTGCTGGTGACAGGATGGAAAGGTCTAGTGGATGAGGAAGGGTGAGATGGTTGATTAGGTTGGGTGGGAGGTCTAACAAAGGTGGTGGCTCTAGCAACTGCAGAAGTGGAGCTAGTATCAAGTTATCTAATCAACCTCTCCATGGCCTGAAGAAGAAACCCGATACCTAGAAAGCTGAGGTGGTCGTGCCATGTATCTCCTCTCTCAGTCGCAGAATACCAAACTTAATCATCCCTCTGAGTTTTTCTGCCTCCATGGCCAACTCATATAGTTGTATGTTGTCGTCATCTATAGTCTGGGCCAGCCTACTTTGATCTTTTATCTACCCTTCTAAGGTGGCTATCCTTCAACAAAGATTGGTGATAGAACTCTGAAGAAGTGCAATCTTTGTACTCTGCTCTGTCAGCATTCGAACCACATCAGACAATAAAGCTGCATGAGAATCCTCTGATCTATCATCCAACATAGGAATCCTTTCTGCCAAGACAATAGCAGCAACCTGTTTAGAGAATGTTCTGAGCTAATCGTCGTCCAACCTAATTGAAGTACATTGATGGCTGCTTTTAGGATAAAATGCCTCAACTAAGTCTCTACCAAATGATTTAAACAAGAATTGCTCAACTATAGTTTGTTGCTGAGCTTCTCCTCTAACTAATACGGTCCAGCTATGGTCTCTGCTCTACCTTCTTCTTCTTCATCTCTTCTTCCTCCTCTTGTTTTCATCCAACAACCATTTTTCTTGCTATAGCCCATGTGATGTAGAGAATGATTGTTGTAGGTGTCCGAGTAAGTTAGCTCACGAAATATTTCACCCTCTAAATTGATATCAACTTGTTTGAATACTTTTATGAGCATCATACCATAGGGCAATGGAGCCTTAGTCCGGGATACCACCTCATGCATTTTTTGAATCATCAGAACTAGGAGATTCATAGAGATTTCTCCAATGATGTGAAACATAATGCACAGCTCCTACTCCATAACATACTCAAATCTTCCTAATTTTGGAAAGAAGATCATACTAACCATGTGATGCAGCAACCTCATCTCTACATTCAATTGATTTTCTTCTATTTTGTCATTTGCTTCAACATCTTCTCTCCTTAGAATGCATCATAGACTAGCCAGTCGGTTCTCTAATCTATCCATGCAAACTCCATGATTAAGCTTCTGAAGTATGCGGCCAATTATATAGTCATCCAACTCTATTTCTACGCTCTTTACTATAGAAGTTATACTTCCCATCCCAAACTTTAGATTGTGATAAAATTCTCAAACAAGGTTAGGATAGGTCGTTCCTTTGAGTCTACAGAATTATTTCCATCCTTGCTTCCTAATTAGGGCTCCAATTACAAAACCCTCACTTTCCAAGAAATAGAAATCAATGTTTCTTCCGAAAGCCATATTTCTAAAGGCAAAGGGTACCTTGTTCGAGATCCTTGAAGAGGAGGACTACACAGGAAGTAGTGAAGAGCGAAGACACATCTGTCGTGGGGTTGAAGACATTCCTCTATCACTCCTTTCTTTCCGTTCTTCTTTATGATCTTTGGATGGCTTTCTTCTCTAAGGGAGCATCTTATTTGGTGCCATGTGAGAGAGATTGATGCACAGGTACTATGGGACCAGGAGAGATTGACGAAATAAAGGGAAGGTGAGAGAGGTTCGAGCATCGGACCAATGGAGAGAAGGAAAATTTAGGAAAGATGAATTAGAGAAAGGAAAAGGTCAACTCAGTTAAACATAATTAGGTCTCTAGGTGTAGACCTAGAGGGTCGACCTATTGCTAGCAGAGTGCCAAAAGTTGACCCATCACTTTATATGAGTCACCTCCTCCATAGCCTACAGAATTTTGAGTTAATTCTAGAGTTGACTCAAAGCTCTTCCTTATTCAAAGAGGTCGACTCCTCAAGATCAAGAGTCAACTTAGACTAAGAATCGATATACAAAGGGAAAGAGACAAAACAAAGCAATTTTTCTTTTGACTCAAATAAAAATAGGAATCATACTGAAATAATCAATTAAGAAAATTAATCAGGAGTTTAAAGAAATAATTTTAATTAAAGGGATTACATATCCCAAGCTCACCCCTAATCAAGCTAAATTTGTTTTCATTAAGAGGTTTCGTAAAGATGTCAGCTAATTATTTTTCAGTGCAAAAAAAAAGTATCGCATTATCATTTTAAACATGATCTCTTACGAAGTGATGTCTTATCTCAATGTGTTTAGTTCTTAAGTGTTGTATAGAATTTTTAGTCAAGTCTATTGCACTTTTGTTGTCACATCTTATCAAAATTTTATTTAGTTTTATGCCATAATCCTCAAGTTATTGCTTAATCCAGAAGATTTGAGCACAACAATTTTCGGCTACTATGTATTTAGCCTCAACTATAGACAAAATTATTGAATTTTGTTTCTTGCTGAACTAAAAAATTAAGTTGACTCTAAAAAATTGACAAGTTTTATTAGTACTTTTCTATCATTTCTACAACCAAAAATATCTGCATCTGAATATCCAATTAGGCATATTGAAGATTGTTTAGAATACCTTAAGCCTATGTTTTGTGTTCCATTTAAATATCTTAAAATTCTTTTAACAATTGTTAAGTGTGATTCTTTAGAATTTGCTTAATATTGAGTATACAAACAAATACTAAATATGATATCAGAGCAATATGAAATAAAGCTTTAAATCTACATTCTTATCATGCTCATCTTTGTCTAGTTTACAAGAGGAGCTTGTAAGGGTACGTACCAATGTGCTTGGCTTTCTCTATGCCAAATTTTTTTAAGATCTCCATACTTGCTTTGGCTAATGGAGATCCCTTCTTTAGTTTGCTTAATTTGGAGTCCGAGAAAAAAAAATGAGTTCACCATCGTGCTCATTTTGAACTCTCCCTGCACGAGCTTGGCAAAATCTTGATATAAAGCTTCATTTGTGACACCAAAAATAATATCATATATATATATATGAACAATTCAAACATTATTATATTTTCTATTTATAAAAAGAGTTTTATCTGCATTTTCTCTTGAAAACTTGCAATCTTTCATACCAAACTCTAGGAGCTTATTTTAGATCATATAAAGCTTTATTTAGTTTGAAAATATGATTTGAAAATTTATGATCTTAATAACTAGGTGGTTGCTCTACATAAACTTTCTTCATTGTGTTTTCATTTAGAAAGCATTTTTAACATCCATTTGAAGTACTTTGAAGTTTATATAGCAAGCAAAAGTAAGTAAAGTTTAATAGCTTCTAATCTAGAAACAGGGACAGAAGTTTCATCAAAATCAATATCTTCTTTTTGATTATAACCTTAAGCAACTAATTTTTTTTTAATAACATTTTCATTTTCATCCACTTTTTTTCTATATGCCCCTTTTGTTCCAATTACAGGATAAGCATTGGGTCTACCTACAAGCCTCCAAACATTATGTCTTTCAAATTGATTTAATTCTTTTTACATAATATTTATCCAATTATGATCTTGTTTAGCTTCTTCTATGGTTTTAGGTTCAATTTGTAATACAAAAGCTAAGTGATTACATGCATCTTTAATAGAGAATTTAGTTCTTACCCTATGTGGAGGATTACCAATGATAAACGCCTTTGGATGGTTATGAACATACCTCCATTCTCTAGGTAAATCATGTCTACCTTGAGGTTGCTCTTGTTACTGATTTTGCTCTTCTTAATTATCTCCATTTCCATTTTCATTCTTTTCTTCAGGATCCATTACATCTTATACAGATGTCTCTCTCAAAGTGAGGTCCTTCATTTTCTGGTCAAGTGATTCTGTATTATCATCAAAAACTTCTTTCTTTTTTGATTGAAAATCGTTAGTCTCATCAAATACAATATGTATAGACTCTTCTACTACTAAAGTTCTTTTGTTGAATACTTTATATGCCTTGTTAGATGATGAATATCTAAGAAAGTTGGCTTCATCAGATTTGGTATCAAAATATATTTATAATCGAAAATATAAAAATGCTCAGTGTTAGGTTATCTATCTTTTCAAAGTTCAAAATTTTTTTTCTTTAATATTGGTTTAATTGAAACTTGAGTTAAAATGTAACATAATGTGTTAATTGCCTCAGCCTAAAAATATCTTAGAAGATGGCTTTTCTACAGTATAGTTCTATCCATTTCTTTAAGAGTTCTATTTTTTTTACCATCCCATTTTGTTGAGGTATCCTAGGTGCAAAGAAATTATGTTCAATGCCATTTTTATTATAAAAATTTTCAAAATCTTGATTTGTAAATTCAGTTCATGGTCACTTCTAATTTTAAGAACTTATAAAGCCTTTTTCATTTGAAATTCTTTTGTATAGTTTTGAAAATATAGAAAATAATTTATCTTTGTATTCTAGGAATAAAACCTATATAAACCTTGAGAAATCATTAATGATAACAAATCCAAAGTATTTGCTACCTAGAATTGTGGTTCTAAATGGCCCAAATAAATCCATATGCGGAAGTTCTAATGGCCTAGAAGTTGAAACCATATTTTTGGTTTTGAAAGAGACTCTAGTCTATTTTCCTAATTGTCAAGTATCACAAACTTTGTTTTTCAAAAGTCAATTTAGTTAAACCTACAACAAGTTCTTTTCTAGCCAATTTTGGCACGTAACCAACTAGTCTCAGTGATTTTGGCATTCACTACAACTAAGCATTGCATATTTTTTATGGATAAATGGTCTAGATTAACCATATATATATATTCATGCCTATGCCCAGTGAATTTTATGCCATCCTCATTGAGACTAGAAACAATGCATATAGAGGATTCAAACACTACTTTAATATCCTTATCACACAGTTGACTGTTACTAAGTAAATTATGCTTAAGACTATCAACTAATAACACTTTATCATAAAGGTAGAAGGAGTGATACCAATGTTACCAATTTCAATGATTTTCTCTTTGCCATTGTCGCCAAAGGTAACCACCCCTTCTTCCTTTTACTTAAGAAAAATGAATTGCGATTCATCCTCTATTATATTTCTAGAGCATCCACTATCCAAGTACCATCTTCAATTTGATCCACGGGCTGCTAGACACACCTGCATTACAGAAATCAAGTTTTCGACACAAGTACCCAAGCTTTTTTGGGTCATTGAAGGTTAGCTATTATGGTCCTTTTTGAAACCCATATCTTCTAAATTATCACTTTACTTATTTTTTCACTTACTCTATAATTGTAGGTAAAGAATTAATGGCCATTTTTTCCACATTTATAATATGTTCTATTACTTGACAATTTAACAAACATATTTTGAAATAATTTTTGTTTTTCTAAAGAATTATAGCCAAGTTCTGCCCTGTCATAAATAGCTCGTTGGCCATCTAAGATCATATTCAGCTTTTTAAAACTTAAGAGTAAATTTATCTACAGTTGGTTTTAGTTTATCTACTTTTTTTCTTATATTATGATTTTCTTCTACTAAAGATATTTTTACTTTTGATATTCATCTTTATCATTTGTCAGATGTTAATTTTTTATTTTTAATTCTTTATTCCTCTGACCTAGCTTCTTGAATTCATCTAGTAACTCATTAAAAGCTTTTTGAAGTTCATCAAAGGTAAAATCAGTAATATGTTTAGAGTTTACCTCATTCTTATGAACCAAGCAAAGATTCACTATTTCTTGAGCGTCCTCCTCTGAACTTGACTCATCATTGTTGCTCCAAGCCGCAACCATGGCCTTCTTCCTTGAATTCTTGTAGGCTTTCTTAAGTAGTGGGCAGTCTACTCTGAAGTGGCCTAGTTTCTTATACTCATAGTGGGCCAGTGGCTGCTCCTTTGCTCTTTCTTTGTTTGGCTCCTCCTTACCCAATGGTCTTTTTCTCATTCTTTATCTTCTCTTTTT
>JAOXJJ010001186.1:17193-33943 GCA_025769935.1 Phoenix roebelenii
CTTTGCTGTCGTTGATGCTCGGTCTTCATCACCACCATTATCAAATTCTCCTCCCCATCCTCACCTCACTCTGGTTATAGCTGCCACTGCTCTACTCTAACTCTGACAACACCAAAGAAGAAAGCCTTCTCCTTTGCTGTCGTTGATGCTCGGTCTTCATCACCACCATTATCAAATTCTCCTCCCCATCCTCACCTCACTCTGGTTACAGCTGCCGCTGCTCTACTCAACTCTAACAACAGCAAAGAAGAAGGCCTTCTCCTTTGCTGTCGTTGATGCTCGGTCTTCATCAACACCATTATCAAATTCTCTTCCCCATCCTCACCTCACTCTGGTTACAGATGCCGCTGCTCTACTCAACTCTGACAACAGGAAAGAAGAAGGCCTTCTCCTTTGCTGTCGTTGATGCTCAGTCTTCATCACCACCATTATCAAATTCTCCTCCCTATCCTCACCTCACTCTGGTTACAGCTGCCACTGCTCTACTCAACTCTGACAACAGCAAAGAAGAAAGCCAAGATGGAATCAGTAATTTTCAAAAGAGAAGACCGAAACTGGCCTAGCGGGAAACTAGCTGAATACAGTCGGTCCAAGCCAAGATTTTTTAGATTTCAGAAACGTCCATGTTGTCAGTGCGTTTCTTCTTCTTCTTTTTTTTATAAAAAAGAAATGTAAATTCAGGGGAAAAAAATTCAACAAATAAGAGGTGGGAAAGAGTTATGATAACCAAAAATCAAGAATAAAATAACAAAATTAAAAATATATATATAACTTTCTAAAATATTAGTTCATTTAAAAACAAGTGCAGGCAATGGAAGAATACGAACGGGGACAAAAATATAACTTAGCACATCACCAGAAACAACATAAAGCATCATTAGTTTGTTTGGATTACCCATGAATGAATCATTCATCTGCAACTCGAAAAATTAGTTAGTTCTCAATTGATTTGTCAATGGAGATCAAACGGGGTTATAAAAAAACTCGAAACGGTTCAAACATTTCCAGCAAGCAAGAGAATATTGTTACCATGTTTGCTCATGACCATTTCACTGGCAACAATAGTCAAAACTCACATAGATCTGTGCCGTGCAGGATGAAAAGCATGAATAGCAGCTCTCCATTTTATTCATCCACTTTATACCCCCTTGCATCACATGCGAAAAGTGGAGGCATCTGTGGTTGTTTGCATTGTATAAGAATAACATAACTTAGGAAGCTTATTCCACAGTACATGCCACATAATCTGCCATGACAATCCCAAGCAACAATTAAAAAAAATGCAATCACACATGCAGATCCAATAAGAAAACTTGCTGATTGGTCCAATATATGATCATTCAATGATTATGTTACCACATATTCACATTGCCAAAACATGCCAAACTTCCAAACCAATAATCAACACCTTTACTCCAAACCGCATTGTCCAGGAGTCAATAGCAAAAGATCAAAAGCTTCATTAACTTCTCGTCTATCCTTCCTGCTGATGGAAAACAAGTTATTTTGTGGTGGCTAATAAACATAAACTACTTAGTCTCTGGTAGGTGGGAGAAAATATAAATAGAAATTGGTCAGCGTGTTCCAGTATGCGTATATCATAAGATAGATAAAGTGGACCGCCTGTTTGGCCAGCCTAATCGGTATTTTGTTACCTGGGCTGCACCCAAGAAACACAAACAATAATATATACATTATAAAATCCATAGGTGCTATGCAAGTCTAAAAAATATCAACAGAAAACAATAGTAAATGTTTGCAACACTGCTATGACAGGCAATTCACCAAATCTCCATGTTGCTACCACAATATGCGATCATGTGTATACCATTTTAACATATAAGAGATGCCAAATTTGCGTAGTTAATTAACTGTTCAGCATATGTCCCTAATACCTGTCTAAATTGTCCAAACACAATAGCAAAGCATCAGTTCTGCAGAAAAGCCTATGGTACAGCCTTCAAGTCGTTAAAAAAAAGTACTAGAAAACAACGATGTCAGCTATCCATCATATTCTCCTTGGGCAAACTTAATCTCTGGATAGAAAACTGCAACAACCTGATTTTCCCCAAATTTCCTTCCATGCAACCCTTGCCTGGCTTTAGTAGATCCCTCAGTGTCAGCATACTCCAAAAATACCTGGAAAGAAGCTAATTGTTAAGAACCATTACAATGTGAGCAGCATTGATGAAGAGATCGAGTGTATTCTGCCTCAGGGGATGAATGTCCGCAAAACAGGACAAGCCAGATGGTACATCGGTATGTTCACAAACTAGAAAAGCAAGGTTCGCCGTCTCAGTACTGGACCTATACTGGTGCCATACTAGCACAGTATCGGTACAATACGGTACGAAATTTTTTTAGCTACCGAATATCGGTAAGCCACCCGTGCCGAACCGGTATGGTACGCCTCATACCGCCCAGTTCGGGCCGGTATGGCATACCTAGTAGAAAAGGAAGACCATAGCAGAAGGGATAAAAGGGTAGATTACTCATCATATTTTACCAAGAATAAAAGACAAGCAAGGGGCGAGAATGTGCTTGCATCTATAAGCATGAATGGTGAATCTGCAAGGCCTTTACAGAGCCTTCTTATGTTATATTATAGTCGAGAAGGGGGAGGATTCATACAGTCGGATGATCTAAATTTCATGATAGTTGTACTGACCTTCCCTAAGCCAGGAACTGGTTCACCATTTGGACCAGGTCGAGGGATGATAACATTCGCCAATTTACCTGCAAACAAGTACAAGGTTATAAAATGAAAACCAAAAAGAATTACTAAACGAGAGATAGTCCGAGGTTAGAACACAGAAAACAGGATCTTCTGTGGATTAGGCCTGATTCTCAATGGCATAAGGTTGGACTACAAAAGACTGTCAAACAAAGCAAAGGAAAAAAAAAGAATTAAGAATACATGGTTGCCATTAAAATGACATCAGATATAAAGAAAAGCTATGAAAACAAGTCCTTACCATATTTTCCACCCTCGCCCCTCATGTCCTCGATTATGTCTTCATATTCCTCGTCGTCTTTCAATTCATCTGCACTAACCACCTGGGTTAAGCATACTATTTTGGTGGGAAGGGATCCTGCCTGGTACACAAGCCTCTGCACCAGAAAAGGTTATTAGGGGAAAAAGGAAAATAAAGCCAAGCTCCTTAAAAAATGTGCAGATCAACATAGATCAAGAACCAAAAATGGGTTTCATGGATACGATTCAAGGAAGTTATATGACAAAAAGATAAAGTTCTAACCAAAATAAAGAACATCAGAAGCATTGTAGGAGAGGGGAAGAATAGTGAACCTTCTTAGCTGGCATAACTAAAGAAAGAAGGTGGCAGGCCCTGCAGGGCAGGGCACAGAGAATATTTAGCGAGATTTACAAAGCCCACAGGTGGGCTTCCAACCATGATTCAGCCCTTATTTGGAATATGTAGCAAATAAGACTCATGAAGCTGACAACAGGTAGTCGCAACATACACTGCTAGTTACCGTTATTGGATAAAAGAAGAGATTTGACGGTAAAAAACAGGGAGCAGTTGAGTGCTGCAATACAAAAGTCACATCTACACATACAACCAGGGTGCATTTAATACCCATAATGTAAGTTAAAGATATATTAGAAATCCTCTAGTACTTGAGCTAGTCAAAATGATGATGGTAATCAAAATGACAACAGTATCACTCTTAAAAGTAAAGTGCTTTCCATTTAGGATAATGCATTCTTTAAAATATTCTTACTTGGTTTAAATATGCTGCATGCATTGTGTGAATACCTCAACAAATTAGAAATCACACGTTTGAGCAATATAAACCACATACAAACTTGTAGCAAGATATTATCAACTGTAGTAAATGTAGACAATAAGGAAAACTACCCCCATGTCAACACATGAACACTGTTTAGTTACCATCTGAGAAAAGGAAACAGAAATGCAGGTGAAACTTTGTCAATATAGGACTCCAATTTGCCCAGACTTCAATTCTTGTAACTTTATCATAAACAAAACATAGCTAAAAGTACTTTAAATGTAACTGCACTTTAGAAGTAAAAACTCCAGGAAGCAACCACCTGACAAGACATAGTATATGTTATTTTGAATGAAAAGAGTCAATGGTAAACATGCTCAAATTGCACTTAGTAGCCACCTCAAAAGAAAACCCTGTGAAAAGGTATCCACAGTTTGCTCTCGCCTCATAATGAATTTTAGACCAAAAGATTCCAAATTGTGCGGTTTTAACTAAATTAGTTGTGTAATTTGAACTTCACCTGCAAAGCTACTTGTTGCTGTGCCTGCAATAACACGCTTTCTTGCTCCGGCCTAGGTTGTTGGGCACCTTGATTTGCACGCCTTACAGTCAGGGTTTTATCTCCCATCTTGATGCCATTAAGAGCTGCACATGCAATGTCTGTAACAGAGAGATCTTGGTAGACACAGAAGGCATAGCCTTTTGAGTTACCAGTTTCCCGGTCCTTGACCAGATCAAAACCTCGAAGTGGTCCAAAGGACTCGAGCAATTCCCTTACTTGTGCTTCTGTAAAATAGTATGGAAGCCCACCCACAAAAATGCGATCAGGACCCTCAAGACCACCAGCAGAACCTGGTGTAAGCCCAACAACAGCAAGGTTGAGATTGGGATTGGGCTGGCTTGGGCCAAGTGCAGCAGCAAGAGAAGGATTGTAGTCACTTGGCCTTCTGACCTTTACTGGTGCACCCTGGGCAGATAAAGAAACAAGTGTCCAGACATCAGCAGATACCTAACCCATCTAACATACCTTAAATATGGACAAATCAAAATGCACAGAGTGCTTCCAGTTTTCAAAATGCAAACCTCGAAAATGATGCCATCCAAGGCCATTGCATTGCTTGCTTCTTCAACAGACCTCATTTCCACAAAAGCAAATTTCTTCTCATGGTTTATATACACGTTCACAACAGCATCACCTTCAACAAAAATAAATAAATAAACAAGTAAATTACAAAAGTTAAAACAATGTGAATTTAAAGTAAAAAATAAAGTGATAGAATGTCAGAAGTACCCAAACATTAAGACTACCTGGTCCAGCCGTGTTTCCTCCAATAGCAGACATAACCTGGCTAAAGAAAGTTGCAACTGACTGCAGACAATTTTTGGGAAAAAGAAAATCATCAGGCTGACATTGCAAAATTCAGATAAAGAAATGGAAGCTTACATCAACCGCCAAAAACTTAACGGAATTATCTATATGTTTCGAAAAAAAAAAAAGATAGGAGCACCAGAGTACAAAATATTGTGTGTATGAGAGAGAGACTTATTACAATGCAAATCTGAGCCAAAGAATCAAACTTGATAGTATTCATTTACGCTAAACAAGAACAGGAATTACTGAAATTTTGATTTACTACTAGCACATTTTTAACAGAAAAATTAAAATCTCCCTAGAGCTCAAAAGTACAATGGGAAAACTCACCAATTACATTTTCGACCTACTTCTAGCCAAGGTACATTGTACCATCCTGAAACGAACCGGTCAAGAATTGGGACGGTTCTGACAGTCGTGATGGTTTGGTCCCTTAAAACCCTACCAAGCCCCCCCTCCCCGAATCCACCCGACCATCTGTTCTCTCTCTCCCTCTCCCTCTCTCCTCTCTTCCGTCATGATCGGAGCTTCAAAGCTCCGTCGCATGCGTCGTTGGTCTCTCGGTCACTAGTCTTGCCAGCTCGATTGCCCATCTTGCTAGCTTAGTCGCTCATCTCTACCGCTCATCTCGCTCCTCTTCAATGTTGATAGATGCCAACCAATGTCGATCGATGCCCAGGTAAGCCCCTCTCTCACTCCCTCCCTCTCTCCCCCTCTGTCTCCCTCCTCCTATCTCTTCCTCTCTCTCCTTCCCCCTCTCCCCTCCCTCTCCCCATTCGATATGCCCGATACAGTATGGCACAGACCCGTACCGTATCAGTCTAGCAGACCTTCTTTCTAACACTTTAGACATTTTCTTACTTAAGCAGTGCATTGACAAATTAAAGAAATAATATTGAGCAAGCATACATACTAGTAAATTTTCTTATGATATATGAAATATATAACTTTGTATAAAAGCCCAAAGTATGAACTTATCTTAAATTTTGTTACTCTTGCCTTTAACCCTCAGCTAACCCCACCAGTCCCATTTTCCCTCATCTTTATAAGTTAATTTAAAAGTTCAAAGGTTTGCTCCTTTTTTGATGCTATTCAGTCTTGCCTTCTGCCATGCACTTGCCACTAATTCACCCTCGTGCTCCACTAAAAAAACAGAGGGTGTTTTTTTCCTTTTTCTAGTGTTATCTAGTTGGACCTTTTGCCATAGATAACCATACAACGTACTCCTCAACGAGCTCTTGGAATATGTGCTCTGCAAAGGTATTGAAACAACTCCAAACTGGTTTGCAAAATTTCAAAACAAAATTGCCTTCGTAAATGACAAGGGACATGATCATCACCACACAAAAGGCATGTTGAGTCATCAAGGACTTCATGAAATCAGACCCTTGTTTCACGAATGCAACTACATAACTATTTTAACATGTTGATTTGTTTATTTCCCAAACATAAACGTATATATTACAGTGACACAATGGCATCCCTAAAACCATAAAAATTATATTGGCAAAGGATCTTCCTAACAAAAGTATCAATAGAAAATTTGAACTCTATTGCCATTCGCTATTTTATATCCAATTCCCTTCAATGCACCTGCACATAAATGACACCCTCCCACCCAATGCCAAATCGCCTCTGTGCTGCAAAACCCAAATTACTAGACACTAGCAGGTTTCCAACATCACTACCCAAGAAGGTAGAGTCGCGCATGATATAATCTTTATTCTTAGACACCCATTTAAATGGCAAACTTCTCGAATCCACGAAAAGATACTTCTCCTAAACCACTAAATCCTTCTATGAAATCAAAAGCATTTACAAATGATATGAAACAACACCATCGCCTTACTAGAGAGAATATAGATCAGAAAAATGTCAAAGTAACCTAATCACTACATCTGCACCCTCCCTCCTCCCACCTCCCAAAAAAGTAAAATAAATAATCCAAATTATTTGTTTTTCTTGGATTTTAGAACATGATCATCCTCTGAATTCAGATACCAATATCTGCATGTTGCATAACATTTGACCTCTTAAAACGAAGCCTGAATGACACTTCTATCAGATAAGGCTAGTCCAAGATTAGAAAAGCAAAAGATTTCTCATTGTTCACCAAGTTGAACCTGCCAGTGAATTCAACTGTCTATCCTTCACTCCCACACAAAAAATCAGGTACGTTCAACTTCCGGCACAAGATAATTCAAACTAAATCGTCAAGAGTATATGCTGTATGAGCTGCTTTTGGACCTAATTCCAAATTAGGATCCTAATTACAAAGTATTGCACCCCCATGGGGTGCACTAATTGTTACTAAAACAATTTGCGACTAAATGTGCTCTAATAGAACCCATAATAACTTCCTGCAATCCATGAACACAAGTGTGATCAAGTAGCTCTTAGTTTGCTTCCACCCAATTCTCGCAAACTTCCTTTTTAATTGCTAAGATAATTTCTTCAGCAATTTTTCCTTATTCAAGCATGACATGTTAGTTGTACACCTTGTACAACATTCATCAAAGCTTATTCTACAAAAGACATGATCTGGCCCTTTGTGCCTCTAATTATATCCATTGTTATAGAATTGCATTAAATATATGGCTTAACACACACACACACACACACACACACACACACACACACACACAAAGTCACCTACTAACACATTTATAATGATCTAGATTTTAAAATTAAGACATGATTTTAATTTTTTAGTATTGTGATAATCGGAAAGAAGGCCTCGGTGCAACAGTAATGTTGCTCCATTGTGACGTGGGTTCATACGTTCGAACCACGGAATTGGCCTCTCCATATGCGGGGGTAGGGCTGCATACATATGAATCTCCCCAAACACTGCAGTGGCAAGAACCTTGTGCATTGGGACAGCCTTATTTTGATAATAGGCAATTCTACACAAAGATTACCATGACTAACACTATTAAAGATGAAAACTATATCTTCGAACTTGTGTTATCTTAATTTAATGACTCACTTTGAGGTCTAGAAATCAGGTTAGCAGCAACAGAAAGAAATAGTGATACCTCACATGTGCTATAGGAAAGAGAAGCAGATTACTGTCTCTGGGATGCTTGTGCATTGCAGAATTGCAACAGAAAGAGAAACCATATTTGCAAGAATAATGATGGATCTAGGAAGCAAGGGAAAAATTGAAGTGGGACATGCTCCATTCATAAGAATTGTGTACATAAGTTCCTTAGCAAACAGGAAAAATAAATGGAATGCACAAAAATGTGATAAATAATTATGTTCAAATGTATTTTTGTTAACTAGGAAATACTGCAGAAAATGAAAGAGGGTAACATAGAGAATATGTGCACAATAGTGCATATATTTAAAATTTAAAAGTCGTAAATAACATGTACCTAACCATCCACCTCACTACAAATAGTAACAATCCTATACAGCGACAAAACCCAATGACAGTTTCAAACATAACCTACACGTAAATACAACATCCAAATCCTTCTCATATTTAAAAAGCTAAGGATTCTGATTCAAATTCAAAGTTCCCAGTCCATCAGGATTTCCAAGACAAAAAATCTATCTTAAGATCATCCAAAGGGTTTCCAAGATAAACATCGAGGTTACAACAATATAATGTTGTTCTTGCCTTTTCAACCAATACATGAAACAGCTACTTCAATGATTTGATTTCTAAATATAAAAATAGAATTGCTTGCTAACTTAGAGATTGCCATAAGGATTTCCAATATAAACATCCAAGTCACAACAATTTTATGATATAATTGCATTCCTAGCCAACAACCTAAACAGCTGATTTCACAGATTTGAGTACTTAATACAGAAATATATTCACTAATTAACCATAATATATTCTCCTTAATGAAGAAGTTTCCAGCACTTCTTTAACTCGGCATTTCATTTAGCAACATGTGAAACAAATAATTTGACCACTTTAACTTATGATGAGTAACGATGAATAATTACAATAAAGAAGTATGAATTATGAAAAGGCCTATAGATAAAAAAATCTTAAACAATTAAAAGAATAACCATATATACAATTTCGGTTCCAGAAGACACAAGTCTTATTTAATGGATATGGACAATATAGTTTCCCCCAAAACTGAAAAAAAAATCTATGGATATTCCACACAAAAAAAAGAATAAATTTGTCATATATATTTATATTTATATATATATGTATGTCTCTGTGTATGTATGTATGTTAAGCACATGCAAATGTAAAGCTAACTTGTACTTAAACAGAATAACTCTAAACAATAGAAAATGCCAAAGGTAAATAACCTGTTCATTTGCAGTAGGGGGAAGGCCACCAACGTACACACGTCGAGCATGTCGAGTAGCCTAGAGAAACCAAGCTATAGATTAAATATACAACATGAAAATTCTATGTAACATTACATATAAATCAGCAAACAACCGTACCTGCTGAGTCATTGCTTGCACTGGCATAACAGGAAGAGTTGGGAACTATCATGAATGCAAATACAAAAATATATAAACATTGGGGCAGAACAAAAATATAAACTAATGTGCACCAAAAGTAATAAAAGTAAGTTTCAGATAAAAGTACAAAAAGCAAGCACCTGTCCAGCTCCTAGAGGAAACATATTTGGAAACATTCCTGGAATGGCTGGTGTGGCTCCAGGTAGCTGACCTGAACAAGCAAAGTTAAATCACAACATGCAATACTAAACTTGTATAATAACAACAAAAAAAAGTACGCAGCACCAGCATTTTATGCCCTCACAGACAGAAGACTTGATCTGGCCTCCGCAACAGAATACACCATAAATTAAAAATTGATTATATTATTTTTTTAAGTATTGGAGATAATATTTGTAAGACTACCAAAAAGGAAATAGTTGCCGGTTGAAGACGAACAAGATATCAAACCGGTGCATTGATTCCTCCTTGTACATAAAAGCTACAGTAGTCGGCTCACGCCCATTGGCAGCACAGTGGGACAAGTGGCCCAAAATTGCCTTCTTACAACAACAAATATACACAAAACAAACAAACAACCACCAAAAACAAGAAAACAACCAAAATTGTGCTCAGTTTCAGAATTAAAAATTCTCCAAGTAAAAAAATACAGAAAAGAAAACAATGTATCCAAATAAAGCAAATTTAGTTTATGCAATCTTATGAACTATGTACATAAATGAAAATCACTTACCCAAGAAACACCATGAATTTTGATATAATTTCCTCATTAACAACAAACTAAGCAACGCTGCATACAAAAAGACCATGAATCCTAGGTAAAAAATAAATGTACCTGCAGCAGTTGCACCAGGAATCAGAGCAGATGCAGGTGGAGCCATGTCAAAACCGCTCATTCGTTTGCTGTTTTGGGAAAAGGGGAAATAAAAATAGACTAATCATGTGGAAGATTAAAAAACAATGCATATATTGAATAAATAAAGGGAAGAAGATGGTAGGCTAAGAAACATCATTATTATCAAAACTTAACATGCACCAGAAGAAATATCTCTTACCAAATAAGCAGGTTCAGAAAGTTAAAAAATAATATATCACGATATACAAAGTTGTCTCCCATAACCATAACCACAAAACCTTGACCCAACTATTTGGGTTCAGCATTTTGAATCCTCGTTCACCAAGCATTTCTATAAGACTGACTCTGGTGTTAAGCATAATGTCAGAGTAAACAAATGTCTCTCACAGTCAAAGCTTCGTCGATCTGAATTCAACATATACCTAGGGCAATGTTGCCAATGTATATCCTTAATTTGACTGCTAGGTTATTAAAGGAAAAAGAAAAAGAAAAAGTAATCCTTTAAGCTCCAACTACTACTTATCAAAGTAGACCTCAAAAATAAAATGATAATTCTTCTCACTACTTAATTCCAAAAGGTTGCTTCTTAGGTTACACATCAAAAATGCAAAAAGATGAGCATTAGACTTGTGCAATGACTAGGATGGACCTAAGCATGATATCAAGGCTCTACATGCTGACTCGAGCTCAGCATGACAACTAAAATTCAGGCCTAGGCTCAACCAGGCCCAGCCTAATCACTCGAGAGCATAGTTGGTTCACCTTCCATGGCTGGTGTTTATGAGGGAAAGGGAGGTGACATTGCAAGGTAGCACAGGGCCACAAGCAAACAACATCAATGGCGAATACCAACAACAGCAAGGAGAAACTAATACTAAAGAGACCAAAAAGATAGAAAAGTACATGGTAGAAAAGTAGGAAGAAAAGATGGAAATAGATATTGGAATTTGGAAATGGATGCCTCAAAAATAATGAAAACTCCCCAATGCAGATATCTGCAGCCTTATGATCCATGATGAGCATTAAGCCCATTGTCTTAGCTCAGATGTCTTGAGAGAATACGTAAAATTATGCAATACGAATGACAAATATAGAACTATATAAACATATGGTATAAGCAAGCTCAGACTCTACATCTTCAATGTTCTCACTAATTATTTTTCGATATATAAAAGGTATACATATTGCTACTGAGAAACTATATAAAAATACAGTTCTTTCCTAGGCACAATTTTTGTCTTCTTTCACAATGTTTTTACATACAAATTATCCATATGAACAAGAGTGCACCATCTTTAAGAATCTCAAACACAAACGGAATTATATGGCGAGGTTCCACCTTGTTCGTAATGTGATATTCTAGTTGAAACATGTGTTTCAGAAACATTGAGCTTTACCTTCAATCTACATTGCTTTTACTTGACAATTTACACTTCTGCAAGAAAAGGCCACTATATTTAAGCAACAATGTATACGAATGATCATGTTCATGATCTCTGTCAAGAGAACCTACAATTTGGACCAATCCACATGTAATTTAACCTCTCAGACTTACAAGCTAGAAAATATGGGATAAGGTGCACAAGAGGGGATCAGAGGCATTTTATTTTCTTCCTGTTTCAAAGTTGTACACATGAAGAGTACGAGAGTGGTAATTCCATTCAAAATCATCTTGGATGCCATAAGTTTGTGGTCTGTGCTTCTAAGGACCATAAAAAACACAAATAGAACATTATTACCAATATTTGCCTCTTGATTGAAACAGACAGATGAGACAACAAAGTTGACTAATATAAACTCATATAATAGCAAAACAATATAATTAAATAATCAGCCTCAAATAGAATAGTCCAATTTCACGGTAAAAAATCTATAAAAATGTTTTTCATCCTCTAAATATATTTCTATAAGACCCTGACAGCTAAAACTTAAAATTGCCACCTATTATTCTCTTCCTATAGTCCATCAATACTAATCACTCCATTTTTCCGCTTTCTTTCAAGTTTCAACCTTTACATCTTCATTAGCAAATAGACAGATAAAGTTTCAAATAAGACCCACCAATGGCCCCCAATTATGGCAGAATACCGAAACCACCCTAAGTTACTAATGGTTTTCCATCTAAAGAAGACCAATCCTATATCATGTTACCATAAGCATGACATCTAGAATGCACCAAAGGAGTCATAACTTTTTCCCATAAGCTATTGTTTGTATCTTCCAAGACAACCTAGAATTGGTGCCAGGTTATCACAAAAGTGCAAGACAACCGGCATATTCTCAATCTTTATATTTAATCTCTCATATGCCACGCATAAAACAATTCTTACTCATAAGGCTATCAACTTATGTGAAATCAGAATTTACTCAGGGAAAAAAATAATCAAAGAAATATCAGATATTGATACGATGTTGCTTTTCTTGCCTTTTTGATCCAGAACGGGAACGAGAACGAGATCTTGATCTATGACCAGATCTACCCTTTGATCGAGACAGAGATTGAGAACGATGTCTATGACGCCCTTCTCTATCACGATCATAGTCCCTATGCCTGAAATGAATATGATGATATGAAGTCAAAAAATTAAAAGAAAAAACCTTTCAAAATGGAAGATTATCTAGTCATCATGAAAAAATCATCTGGTAAATTAATAATGTATAAAATAATCAAACTATAGTAATTATCTACCAAAATCAGTGTGGACTAGAAGAATGCTTCATTTTGTGATATTAATGGTGTGATGCATGCTAATACAACAATTTCTTGTGTAACACATCAAGTCAATCAGTACATGTTAGATAAACAAACTTGCAAGAACATGGGATCTCAGTTTAAGCCTAAAAATAAATAGAACTTAAATCTGTTTAATATACAGTAGCTATCTATGCTTTAATGGATGCTTTTTTTGTATACATCCAAATATATTTGTGTATATGTATAAAATACATGCATACATATACATATTCCTTGACACATCCTAGACATATTGTATCCTATGTTTCAATATTTGCAATATGCATCCATATCATGTCATACCATATCATGTCATATTGGTTTCCCTCATCTGTTCATGCTTCATAGGTGATTACGATGCTACATGTTTTAGTGGCACTAGGCACCTACGTAGGTCAAACCTGACGACCTTAAAAAATGAAATTGAAACAACTAATCAATTTTTGATAAAAATGTAATACCCAGTCCAACGAAGAAGGAACTGGGCCTAGTCCACTTGACCGGCCTAGGTGTCAGAGTTGGAGTACGAGATGAAAAAAAAGGATAGAACCCTGCTCGACTAGGAATAGAAGACGGACTCCTCCATCCCGATTTCATATGGTAGCTAGAAAACCTAGCCTCCAACAACTATCTAGAAATTTCCACACCCCTTTTCACCTCACAGCCGACAGGCTTTGCCGGTCACCATGCTAAACGACTATTGCTTCTTTCTCATTCTCCTCTTGACTTCCAACGGTTTTGGCTCGTGGTGCTCATCAGAAATTTCAGTTGAGTACCCGTCGAGGTCTTAGGTTCTGAGAGAGATTTTTCAAAACTATTTGGACTTGTAGTTTGGTTTCGTTCGCAAGGCAAGTAATATAACTCTTTTTCTAGATTTATCGGAAAATTATATAATATTTATATTACTATGTTTTGAGTCATATTATTTGTGGTTTATGAATTTGAAGCATAGAATTTATTTGTTGAATATCTCTTTTATAAAATATTAATTGATGCATGATCAAAGGTGATGATTTTATTATGGATTATGTTTAATTAAATTCGATATCAGATGGTTTTGTGTATTTTTCGATTTGGAGCATGAAACCGACTTATGGAAAGAGAATTTGATTCAAGAAGATTTTGCGGCCTGACTATGTATCGATATCCCGCCAATGGAGATTATGCGCTGGTATATCGATACCCCGTCAGTGGGGGTTATGTGTTGGTACATCAATACCCTGTCAATAAAAATTACACGCTGGTACATTGATACCCTATGAGTGGAAGTTATGCATTGATACATCAATATACCCTGCCAGTGGGCATATCAATACCCTGCCAATGGGGGTTATACATTGGCATATCAATATCCTGCGAGTAGGGGTTATACGTTGGCACTTTGATTATTACTGAGCTCATATTCTGGCCTAGCCACAGGAGATACATGTGGTCATAGTCCATGGTTATCAAGAGGAACTTGATGTTTTGAAAGAAAATAGTTTATGAACGAGATTTTAAATTTGAAATGACTAGATAGTATTTAGATTTGGTGATGTACTTTTCAATTCAGCATATTATTAAGTATTTTGTTGCTTGATTTATCTAGCTAAAGCGTTCATTGCTTATTGAGTTGTCTAGCTCATTATTATATATTCTACTATTTTTACAGATTCGAAGAACTAGCTTGACTCAGAAATTTATCATGAGAGTGCGACTAGAGACAAGATTTTGATATCTTTATTTAGAATTTTTTTTTGTTAGGGTTGATGCAAGATTTTAGAATATTATTTGGTTTTGTGAGATACTTAATTTTGAATTAGTAATTTAGAATTAAGTTTGAACATTATTATCTAAATTTATTCCGCTACTTATTTATAATATCGTGTTGAAATGCCTTGCATGATTGTGGAGAGAGTTTCCTATGAGTATGCAGCATTTATTGTGATCCTTAGCTTGTGATCTCGGGTTGGGGGCGTGACAAAAAATCATAGGATACATGATTGTTCAGGAAAAAGATTTGGAAAGATGGAGAATTACACACTCCCTAGATTCCTCGAAGAAATTATAACGATTGAATGGTTTTCACAACCAAGTAAAGACTTCCTTTAGGTCCCAAAATTTCAAAAGAATCAGAAAGATTGAGAATTAAATGCCTCCTAGATTCATAGAAGACATTATAAGAATACATGATTATTAAGACAAAGGATCAGAAAGACAGAGAATTACATGCCCCCTAGATTCCTCACAGAAATTGTAAGGATTGAATGGCTTTCATAGCCAGGTAATGACTTCCCATAGGTCCCAAAATTATAAAAGGAACTCAGAGAGTAAAAAAGACTACAGGAAGGAAATGATGACACTGAAATTGGAGTGTCTTGCTCCTGTGGCTAGAGGAAAGAGTACTGTAAACAAACCAATCCACATTTATCTGCAGATCTCTCCCTCTCTCTGTGTGCCCCCCTTCTTGCATGGGTATTTTTCATAGGGGGTAAATTTCTGCTGTATATAGAGTTGATCAAACTACAATCAGCAGCTATTTTACATAGATGAATGGTATTCAACACACCTGGATACACTAAGCACTAATCCAAATAATTTTCACAAATATTTCATAATGGAGAATGAACATTCAGCATAGTTTGCAAATATGGCAGCTAAACGCCAAAAAGAAGCTCATACATCAAACCATTTACAAATATTGATTATCACAAATTAAATCTATTCCTGAACAAGATACCCATTAATTTATGGAGCAAACAGCCAGATGACTAAAATGAATAACGATAAAAAGTACATAAGATACACTGCTAAACCTAAGCAAGATACTCATGATGGAAAGTCCATTGCTTTCTCTTCATTTTATTAAGTACAGTGGCCACTGCATTACAATGCATAACAGTGCAATCTAAAAATCCATTGCTTTCTCTTCTCATTATGCTTATGAAGAAAAGGGCACATTATGTTACAGTGCATGCAAGAGAGAAACTGTAAAGCTGTGTACCTATCATAGTCTCGGTTGCGATGACGGTCATGATCATCAGATCTATCCCGGCCACGATCACTTCTTTCACTTCTGTCTCTGTGGTCTCTGCGATCACGATCTCTTTCCCGATCCCTATCTCTATCTCTTTCCCGACCCCTATCCTTGTCCCTATCTCTATCTCTGTCCCGATCCCTATCCCTGTCGTGCATCCTATTTCTGTCCCTTTCTCTGCTCTTTGAGGACCTCCTTTCATGTTCATGAGAATCATTCTGCAAACATGGTATGGTGTTAGCCGAGCTTCATCAAAACACGAGCTTGATGAATACCAACCAATCATTGCTGACTTAAGATTAAACAGCTTTTTTTTTAATAAAAAGATACAACAGAATGCAACAACCATGATCTCTGGCCTATATGTTAAACCTGGTCGCTACATAAGAAAATTGGCTTCAATTTCTTTTCCCGAGAAAAAGAAGGTGAAATCAAAACAAATAATCTCCATAAAATCATAAAATCTCCAATATTCTCTCGATTTCAATTCAAAATATCTACAGCTTCCACCCCCATTTCCTCTTTTTTTTGCTGTGGGGGGTCGCAGCGGCCGGGGCGACAAACCGCAGC
>JAOXJJ010001189.1:10497-35038 GCA_025769935.1 Phoenix roebelenii
GTGAAACTGAGCATATGCTAAATATAATAGGTAAATCAAATGAATCCATATAAAATTTTGACTTAACTTTTTTTTTTATAAAAGATTGACCCAAGATTTTCAAGTAGCTAAAACCATAAGAACTTTATTATTACATGTTATTGGTGCTTCAGGGCCATCAAAAGGTTCGGAAGAAAATAGCCACCTCGGAGGTGTAACTTGAGAACAACCGTCTTGTTTACTCCACATGTGATCTTCTTTATTTATTAATTTATTCTTTTTTGACATAAGAGTAGAGGATGCTGTGTCATAAAATGCAGCTGGAATCTTCAACCTCGATCAAGGAGTGAGTACGCAACAGGCTGATCTTGTAATCTACGAAACTTGCTTCCAAGAAAATTGCTCGATGAATGAAATTGTTCGAAGTACTTTAAGAGCTGTGCGGTGGGTGATCCTTAAGTAGAGGCCATATACTAAAGGTGTTTTGAAATCTATGCAGACAAATGAGTGAAGGGATTTGAAGTGTTTTGAGTTCTGCACGATGAGTGATACCTAACAATGGGTCACATACTAAAGATGCTTCGAGAGATGTGAAGACAAATGAATGAAGATGTCCAAAGTGCTTTAATATATGTGCAATAGGTGATCCTGAATTATAGGTCATATACTAAGGGTTCATTGAGATCTATACAAATGGATGAATAAGGGAGTTTGGAGCACTTTAAGATCTGTGTGATGGATGATCCAAAACTATGGGTTATATACTAAGCGAGCTTTGAGATTCATGCAAGTGGATGAATGAAGAAGATCGGAGTGCTTTGAAATGTGCATGGTGGTTGATCCTTAACTATAGGCCATATACTATGAGTGCTTTGAGATATGTATCGATAGATGAATGAAGAGGTTCGGAGTGCTTTGAGATCTATTCAATGAGTGATCCTTAACTATAGGCTATATACTAAAGGTGCCTTGAGATCTCTGCAGATGGATGAATGAAGGTGTTTAGAGTGCTTTGACATGTGCGCTTTGAAACATGTAAACAATTGATAAATAAAATCTGGCCATTGAAGCCATTGAGCGATGTTTCTATTTATTCATTTTTGAAAAAGGAGGAACTTACAGAGGCTACTGTTAATATTATATGTTGCCGCCCAAAATCCGACCTAACGGAGTTGACGGTCTAGTAAACAAAGGTCAGTCTACTCGGCTTGGTTGGAGATGGGCTGCACCATATGAGATTTGACCTGCAAGCAAAAGGAGGCAATCAAGAGTTGTCAGAACGTGTCCAACTGAGGATCCATCGATGCTTAAGTTGGACAAAGTTTTGGCAAGAAATGGTGGAGATCTGAGCAGAAGGACACGGTGAAAGTCTCTTATGTGAGATCCCTGGCTTGCTTTATTTAGAAAAGAAGGTGCTAATTTATCGTGATTCGGATCACGTGTTCTTCGAACGAGCTAGTATGCTCTTTCCTTATTTGCCAGTTTGGGCGGTTATGCCTTCTTTATATGGTAAATCGAGATCGCACCGAGCTACAATCACTTGTGGTAATTGTTCGGAGATTTGATCGGTTATTAACTCTGCATAACTTGTGCCACCCTCCTATTGGTCAGCTAAGTTGGCAGACACATTTTGGTAAGTGGCAAATCTGAGGCATATTATTATATAATATAGAGAAATAATAAGAAAAAGCTTCAATTTTCTAGGCCAGTTTGTTTAAACAAAAGCTACGGATTTAGTAAGGGATTAAATGAGTCAAAAACATGAGATAGAGAAACGGAATGTGGATAAAAAGATCTCAGCCATAGTGAACTAGCAAAAGTGATGGAGATAAAGAGAGAGATGGGTGGGGATGGGCATACCTTGGTCTCGAAGAAAATAGGGAGAAAAGCGTGGACAAGGGTAGCAAGGGTTGCTGGCCGGCCTCTGGCCAAGAGGGGAATAGAAGAAGCGAGAGAGAAGGCTGGAGCCAGCAAGCTTGGGACTTTATTTATTTATTTATTTTGCAAGGACGAGTGGAGGACTTTCTTTGGCTTTTTCAATTTCAGAAAAATTAACTTATGCTCTTAAATGTATAGTTTTATTTTGGTGATCTACCCTGATTTTAAATCAATAGATGTACATGCCTACTATGTTTTATCGTAGACAAAAATATTTGGTTTACCATTATTGCTAGGATGCTAGGAGGACAACTATGACCATATGGTCCACCAACAGATGATTCCCACCTCAATTAATGTCATTGATTATGGCTTTTAGGTACGGATGTATATTTGGTAGATTTTAGCATTATTGAGGCTTGTCCTCCCTGTTAGTAAATTAAATGAAAAATTATTTTACTCTTTGATGTGGTATGGCTTTTATGAAGGAATCAATAGCTCTCAAATAGGGCGGAAGCAAAATAATAACTTAGCTTGACTCAACCATGACTAGCATCAATTTAATTCTTTAAGGCCTTCTTTGAATTGATCTGTAATCTATAATAACTTAGAACCTCGTTCAAAATAGCTAGTCAATACATTTGTCTAAATTTAATACTTAAATCTTTCTGTAATTTAATATATAATTTGCATCAATTTAGGGCCTCATCTAAAAGGGCTATCTAGAAAGAATATTTTGCATCCTTTAGTCCGTTGTAAGTATTCAAGATTGTGCCAAATATGGTAGGATAAACCAAATGTATCGACAAAATTTTTTGACTTTGACTTATTTCCTATAGAAGATTGATTCGAAATTTTTAGGTAGAGTAAATCATCTCTATACCTATTAAATGGAAAGGAGAAAAATTCGACAACTCTCCAAAATTCAAAAAAAAATAGAAGAAAAATCAAATCCGGAAGTCATGCAAAAAAAAAAAAATCTTATTTTCATCTGATCAAAAATAGAAAGAATATCATAGAAAAATTTCCTCTTATTAATTACTTTTGGAAATTTGCTCATGTTTTCATCTACTCAAAAAAAAAAAAAATTGTCTTCTTAATAAATTTAGAAAATCCTTTACACACGCAAAAAGAAGGAAAACCCTAAGTTGCATAAAGAAAATAAATATTTCATTAAAAAAATATCATATCATGAGCACAAAAAGTTTGAGATAAATTAGATTTTTAGTAGGACTCTTCAAAAAGAAATAATTACATTTTAAATGAGTAACTTCAAAAAAGAAAAATATATTTTGTTCAAAAAGAATGTTCAAAAAGGAAAAAATATCATGCGCTCAAAAAATTTCACAATAATTATAGAAAGCCTTGTAAAAAAGGAAAATCCTCCACACTAAAAAAAGATTGTTTCTTATTTATTTCTGGAAGTCCAAGTGCACAAAAAAAATCAAAAAAATTGAAATAAAATTCAAGAAAAAATAATTCATTCATAATAAAAGAAAGAATTTGGCATTCCAAAGTTAACTATAAAAAGAAAAAATATTTTGTTCCTAAAAGATATTTTCTTCACAAGCATAAAATATATTTCGTTCAAAGGAAATCAAAAAGGTATTTTGCTCCAAAAAGGAAAAAATATTTTAGAAAGTTGTATAAAAAAGGAAGTTGCATAAAAGGAAAAAAGTTTGAATTTTAGTTATACTCTTCAATATAATTTTAGGGAGTCGTCAAAAAAAAAATCTCCATGCACAAAAAAAAAAATCGTGATTGGCGGAGACAGTAGAGACAAGGGTGAAGAAAAAGGAGGCGAGGAGAAAAGGGACGGGATGGGTGTTGTATCTTTCACGCAAAAGAAGGATTCACCTTCCTTCGTACGAATCATTATTAGATCGTGCAATGGTTGTTTTGACATATATGCAGATGGATGAATGAAGGGGTTCAAAATATTTTGAGTACTCATGGGGTGCAATCCATTGTGTAAGAACATCAATCATTTTTTTTTGCACAAATGATTCAAATTGTATCTTTTGAGTGAAAGAAGGATTCACCTTTTTTTGCATGAATGCACCATTGGATCGTGCGATAATCATTTCAAGATCTGTGTAGGAGCTTAGAATGCTCTAAGAGTTGTGTAGGGCACAATCCAACAATAAGTATTGCAAAAGAAATCAAAAGGAAGTTGGGATGGGGAGAGTGTGTATCAACTATAACCCCTAAAATTCAACATAATTTACCATACTAGCCACGCACATCATTGGCTACAATCAGTTATCAGTGAGTAAATCATGGCTATTTATGCTGAATCGAACGGCCAAAGATATTCCCATGTATAAAGGTGTAAAACTCTTCGGAGTATATAGCATTTACCAAATTAGGGTTATATACATGCAGCTATATCAGCGCCTCTTTGATGCAATTAACCATCACATGTTCAATAAATGCTTTTGAAGTACTGCACGATTTGTAAAAATCTACAACCGTTTGATCCCTTCTTTCTCAACTATTGTCAAAGTAAACTTTCTATTGTACCTACCCTTGGACTTTTGAACCTAAAACATAATAGAAAAAGTAATCTAGAGAAAGTGGTAGTAGCTCCTGTAGGCATTAAATGTTTATGACCTATATTTAGATGGTTGCCACTAGGTAAAGATGAATTCATCCTTTTCGCTGAGAAAAATACTAAGGACTAGTTTGGTTCGCTGGAAGAGTTTTCGTCTAATAGAATATTTTTTTCTACAAATATGATGCTTGAAATAATGATTTTGGCATGCTTAGTTGACTATTAAAAAATAACTATTATAGTGTGGCTTATATTTGGTTGAGCATCTATTTTTCTAAAAAGTTGTGTAAAATATCTATTATACTCTTAATAAAAAGAAAAGAACTTATCTATAGATTTTGATGACTTAAAGGTAGTTTTGGGAGGAAAAAAACATCTAAATTTTTAACTGATAAGAAAGTAGCTTTCTCATGTTCTTCATAGGTTTTTCTTTTCTATAAAATATGGAAGTCTTATTCCAACGAGAATGCTACTTTTTTATCTCTCTTTTGAAAACTCCAACTAAACAAAAGCCTTTTTTTTTTTTATTTTCTCACTGACCACACTTTTCCTCCTTTGTTTTTCCGTGGACTACTTTCCCCTCTCATATTTGGTTAAAGTTTTCAAAAGAGAGAGATAAAAAAGTAACTTTCTTATGGAAAAAAACCCATTTGGATATAGAAAAATCTAATTCCTACTGGATATGAATTGGAGGAATTTTTCAAATATACCCTTAAACTTTTACTTAGAATGGGGTAAGATCTGTTCCTTTATTCTAGAAAAACAGATGCTCATCTAAATATAAGCCACTCTAAAATGTACCACTTTTCTATAGTCAACCAAATATATCAAAACTATTTTTTCAGGAATCAGCTTTTAAGAAGAAAAAAAATTCAGTAAGAAAATTTTTTTCCATGAGCCAAACGAGTCTTCAGTATTTCCAAAAACCTTGCTAATACATGTTCAACTCAGCTGTGTCCTAGACATTAAACGTAAATTGGAACTTCAGAGCTAAAAAGTCAGGTTTGCACCCAAAACATACTAACGTTCTTTCAATATCATCCACATGCTTATTGGCATAAATCCTGAAAGTTAAATAAGTCATTTCAAATGTATATAGCATAAAAACTTTGTGATGTGCAGATATGCTTCTTAATCCTATGATTCAGATCATCTGATCGAGTATGCCAAAAAAGATACATTCATCCGATGTGAACATACCATTATATTCTTAATCTCTTATCTAATCTGAATGAAATATTAGCCAGGGCTCTCCAACCGGCGTTTAGTGGACATTCTCGGATTCCTCTCCTGTGACCTAGTCCTTGTGAAATCGTGTTGGGTGCTTCGTTAGAGAATTGAAATACTCGGTTCCCTCACTTCGCTCTAGCGCCATTCCCAGCACCTACAACAATTTCTATGCTTATGTACTTACACATCGAGCACTTTTGTTGAAAAGTTGACACCATGAATCATTGATCGGTGTACGACGATGTGATTTTGTTGATCTAATGATATCACAGTTCAAGATCGTACAGTTATTCTTAAAAGACAACAGACGCTCTCGACGGTTAGGCGCCACTCTCTTTCTGAGTTATTTCAGCCTCTTCATTCTTTCGTGCCGCGGTTTTCTTCCTTCGCATACTTAGTTTAGTACAATGGAAACTTTTTTTTACTTTTTTTAGGAATCGTTTCAACAAACGAGATATTTCACAATTGACATGAGTAAGGATCCCACCAGAGCGCTTTCTACTTCTAATAAGCCATGAACTAGATCAGAATCATTCTCAACGAATCCATAAGAAGTGATCCAATTTTTTTCATCGGATCCGGATGAAGACCAAAGATCTTGAGCGACCGATCTAGCAGAACATAACATTATCCTTGCCCAAACTTGAAGTCATGAACTCACCGGGCAACAGGCTTTCAAACAGATTGAAAGAAAAATGATAATTGTAATACTAATTCTTAATTCAAATTAACTAGACCTTAATACCAAACTAATTGAGATTGGCCCTAATAATAATAATAATAATAATAATAACTATGTTGCAGCGACGAAGCATTTTTCTTGAGTTAATAACTATGTTGCATCTAGAAGCTATACTAGGAGGAAATTAATAAAGACCAATAGAACGATCGGCTATTAGACCATATGTAATTAGACCACATGCTATAAGCCCGCAAAACTAAAGTATCTTTAGAAAAATAAAAAGCCAATGACAAAAATAGCAAAATGCTCCCTCTTCTGATTTTTAACAGGCTTTCAAGCAGATTGAAAGAAAAATGATAATAGTAATACTAAATCTTAATTCAAATTAACTAGACCTTAATACCAAACTAATTGAGATTGGCTCTAATAATAATAATAATAATAACTATGTTGCAACGAGGGAGCATTTTTTGTTAGTCGATAACTATGTTGCATCTAGAAGCTATACTAGGTGGAAATTAATAAAGACCAATAGAATGATCGGCTATTAGACCATATGTTATTAGACCACATGCTATAAGTCCACAGAACTAAAATATCTTTAGAAAAATAGAAAGCCAATGACACTTAAGTAGACACTAGCCATATACCTGTGCATTGCATGGGATTTAGTATGCATATGAAAAGTTTGTCAATATTAATAAGCTTTAATTGAGTTGGAAAAAAATGACTTTTTTATTAGAAATAATAAATAGTGATGATAATTTTATGATTTGTTAAACATTACACGTGTCATTAAGTACTGCTTGCATAATCATGGATAGGAGTAACTGTAGTATCAAATACAAACTCATAAATATGGGTGTGGCACAATTATAGATCTGGAAAATATGTAATAATATGCAACAATTCTCACATAATCATTCAAATTTAATGATTTTGAAACACCAAAACATGGCATGGTAAGAAATGTAGCTTTGATAACAACTAAAACAACACTTTAGATTTTCTTTAAATGAAAGAGGAAAGCTCCTACATGCTTGATAAAATAATTTACCAAAAAAAGGAAAAAAGATAGATGATAGCAATGCAACTAATAAACAAAGCTTAGTGATGATCCACAAATTCTCCTCCAATAGCAAGAATAGTATGTAAACATAAATTTCAGCTCTACATCAAATTCATGTGATCAAGATGATAGATGCATGTAGACATACTTATATCAGTAATTCTCCATTTGCATCTATGTCCAACATAGTTCATCCCACAAAGAAAATAGACGAATAGATAAAAGTGAATGCCAAAAAAGAATCTTTTTTATATTTTTTCTAAAAATAAATTGTGAGCACCATAAATAAATTTGTGACTAAAAATTTACTCAAGTAGACTACCAAATAAAAATGTGATGATCACCATTGTGTTGCATGCCATTTTATCCATATCACTTGGTTCCATATATTAATAATGAGAGCATGTATCGTACATCGGGTTACGTTACTTGCCCATTTTAGATAATATTTCTCTATCGTTGTTTCACTTTACAGATGGTTCGTTTTCTCTCAACGATCATCTTACTTGTTATTGTGTCTGCCATTTCTATTAAGTATTTTAAAGATTTGTTCATCCCATCCAAAGTATGTGACTCAAAGTGAAACCTTTTACAACAAATAAGTCTTCTTTGCATCGTTCATTTATGGAGCTCGTGGATGATGTAGGGTTACAGTGAAGCAAGTAGTGATAATTTGGTAGCTGCATGGCAACTTTTAACTATATATATTTGTATATTTGATACAATTGTGGATTTTTTTAATTATAAAATTGGTCGTAGCTATAGAAGTATGTCATTAGCCTTATCATTTTTAGTTGGATACCTCGTTCTTGGCATAATAACACTTAAACTAAGGCATTAAACATTTGGAAATATGGTATATGATGTGGAGCCACATGCCATGTTTGGGGATTATAGAAGTAGGAACCTTGCGTATGGTGGACTACACATTGATCATTTTCATATGTTTGGAAGCATATGGTGACCATGAGCTTTTGATGGATAATAATTCATCAAAGATGAAAAGTACCTAGGGAATTTTGATGGTATCAAGGGCTGTTCCATAATAAAGATCAAAGCTCTTTTCAAAACATGATGATCATGCTAGTAAATCCAAAGGTTTCTTGGGTGTGACAGAGGCACAATATAAGACAATTCACAATCTGGCTTCTGTCTAATTATTTCATCAGGATTAAAGCCCTTTTCATATAAATACTCAGTGAAAAATGGTTAGTCCTTCATTTATCTTTTTGTCAAAAATTTGTAGTTTGAGTGATGTTCTAATTTCTTTTGCTGGGCAATATTTCATCTCTCTGAGTTCTCTCTAACGTTAAAAAGTTTTAGGGGACTTTCAAATAAAGTTCTATTTATTACTCAAAATAGATATCTCTTCAATCTATACAATATAAAAGATGAAGGTATTTGGAGTTTCTTAATTTTTTTCGAAATACTAACAAATAAGATTTTTTTCTTTTTTTTTTTTATGATGACCTAGTGCTTGATGAAGCAGCGGCAAATTGTATGAGCATTTTGAGGTAAGTCTTCTTGCACACCTTCCTCAATACTCTTATATTCTTCTTGGATTAATTACTCACCTTCTATTTATTGTCAGTATTCCCCTATCTCTCTTAGTTATTTCTTATTTTAAAATATTTTGGAAGTCTTTCAATTAAAGTTCCATTTATTACTTTAAATAGATATCTTTATAATCTATTTGGCACAGAAGATGAAGAAATTGGAGCTTTTTAATTTTTTCTAAATTACTCATATGTGGAATTTTCTAAGAATTAATAGATGCTTTTATATTAAGGATTTTTTCATAGAATAGATGATAGACTTTTAAAAAAATTTAGAAGTCTTTTAATTAAAGTTCTTTTTATTAATAGATGGCAATGCTATAGGAAATCCCTGCTGAAAGGATCAGGTGTGGTATGTATTGTCAATATTCATGCATCTCTCCCAATTCTTTCTTGTTTTAAAAATTTATAAAAGTCTTTCATTTAAAGTTCTATTTATTACTCTAAATAGATGTCTCTTCAATCTATACGACATAAGAGACGAAGAAATTTTGAGCTTCTTAATTTTTCTGAAACATTCATATATGGATCTTTTAAAGAAAAATTAATAAATATTTTTATCTTAAGAATTTTTTAAAAAATAGATGATAGACTTTTATTTTTTTAAATAAATAGATGTCTTTTCAATCTATGTGGCATAAGAGACGAAAGTATTTGAAACTTCTTAATGTTTTTGAAGCACTCACATGTGGAATTTTCTAAGAAAAAAATAGACAGCTTATCTTAAGAATTTTTTGCTGAATAGGTGATAGGTTTTTACTATGTACATATGACAATATTTGCTATACACACTTAGTAATGTTATATATAATCCCTACCGAAAAGACTAACCTTTATATTATATATATACATATATATATATGTATGTATGTATGTATGTATGAATAAGTTTTTAATTTTTTTCTCATTTGAAAAAGAAAGTGTCTTCCAACCATGATTCAACAATTTAATGGCATTCTTTCTTTATGGTGTGATTTTTATAGTTTCTAAAGCTAGGTAATTATAGATGCAAATTGTGAGAAAAAAACATAATTAAGAAAAAGCATACAAAGAGCGTAAAAACATACAAATAGCGTACTTCCAAAAACATATAATTAAGAAAAGACAAGGTAGGAGAAGTATGCAAATGGAAAAATAAACTTGTATGTGAAGAAGGTCCCTATTTGAAAAGAGTAACAAAATAGAAACAGCACACTGTTTCAGTAAGTACTTATCCTTCTTCTTCTATTTGTTTTTTTGCCCCTTTTCCAAAGAAAGAGAAAACAAACAAATATTATTTTCAGAGAAAAAGAAAAACAAACAAACAACAGCAGCAATAACTACTACTATTACTACTACTTATTGGTAAGTACTTTTCCTTCTTTCTTCCCCTCTTCCATCTTTTTATTCCTTGCTTAACTCACTTTATCTCTCTCTGTTTTATGCTAGATGTTTCATGGCATAATAGGATTAGAATATCGATATATGAATGGATTTAAGACAAGGTCAAGGTCACATTATAGGATAAAAACCTTTCATAAGCTTTTCTTTTTCCTCCTATTCCTATTGATCAGAAGCATCCAGCAGCGCCACGCCAGTATAAAGACAATGGATTAACTCATTCCGGGGGCATGTTAATTGATAATTAAGACTTTGATTGGGGAAAATTTACAAAGTAAGATTGAACATTCAACTTATTCAAGTACATTTTTTTTAAAAGTTACACTCTCAATCATATGGTTTTGCACATGCAACCAATGACTCACACTTATGTTTTCAAGTCAGTGATGACAAGCATAGCATCATGCATGGGGTTAGAAGCTCAAAGAAGTTGCACTCCTCTTTCTCTTACAGCCACAGAAAGGAGAAATTTTCTAAAATTGAGGTCGGGAATCAAAGAAATTGTTGGTTAATCTCTATTGGGTTGGGCGATGGCAAAGTCTAGCTATTTCATATTAGGCAGGTGAGGTTCTTGCAGACTTTATAGCATAAGTCGGCAGTTTATATTAAGTAGGAAATGTCGTTAGATAGCATATAAAGCCGGCAAATTGGCCACTCGTCTCTGTTTTATTTAAAATCGGTTCATTATTTGCTGACTTTATATTGAATTCCAGGTTAAATTGCCAACCCCCACAACGCACATCCATTCCCCTGTCTAAGGCTGGAAATGGGCTGAGGCCGGCCTCAGGCCCATCAGGCTAGTCTAACTTCAGGTCGAACTACGTACCAGGCCCCAGTAGTTTTGGATCGGGGTTGGACTTAAAATTAGGGCCTGAATACCTTTCGAAGCGGGACAGCTCGAGCCTGATTACCGGTCTTAAAATTAAAGCCGAGCCTGAGCCCGAACTTTGGCCTTAAAATCGAGGCCGGATTGAGGAGTCGATTTGATTACTGGTATGGCCAGACCAACCGATGCAGGAGCTGATTTGATTCACTGGTTCGGTCGATATGGTGCCGCTGAGTTCGCTGAGTTGTTCTTCCTTCGAAGAGTCCCGAACCCCAATCAAAATCATCGGTCATCCGCTAGGTTTCTCGATTCTCTCGTCTCTCCGCCTCCACTGCGTCCCAGGCTCGTCCCTTATCGCCGGTCGCCGGTCGCCGGTCGCCGGTCTCTGGTCGCTGGTCGCCGGTCGCTGGTCCAAACAAGGCGAAGGCGAGCCTCCTCTCGTCGGCCGACTGCGGTTCGATCGAGGTACAACGATCTCTCTCCCCTCTCTCATCTCTTCGTTGTCGTTTGGGCCTATTGCTGTTTTTCTATTGCTCCATCACCGTGATGTCTAATGGCCGAGTGCGGTTCCATCACCGTGATTGGCCCATTCCGGCCAGCCTCCCGCTATGCCCTTCTCTGTAGCGGCTGAACGCCACCTCCACCGCCTGCCCCGTCGCTGCCACCACCTCCTTGAGCGGCACCGGTGGCAGCATCACCTTCTTCTTGCTGCCGCCGGACTTCCTGGACCGCCGCTGCTCCGCCTTCTTCCAAGCGCCGCTCCGGTATCAAGACACACAATCACACATACATTCCCCTTCCCCTTCCCCTCCCCCTCCTCTCCTTCTGTCCCTTTTATTTGTACGTCTCCGGTCTCCGGAGCACCGTCATAGCCCTCTGTTTCTTTCTTTTTATTATCGTGTTCGTTGTCAGCTTCCCCACTGTGAGCCGGACTAGGGTTTCTTGGTCAATGTCGGCCGAGAAGCCTCCCATGGAACTCGGCAAGGGCGCCGTCAATCTCGACAAGGCCGGCTTCCTAGACGTCAGAGCTACTTCTTACGAGGTACGCCTCCCCTCCTTTGAACACCGAGTTATTTTGTCCTCGTTCCCACTTCTCTTTAAATCTGGGGTTCGAATTTCTCACTGAAGTGATTTGATCTTTCTTTTCTTTTCTTTCTTTTTTTGTGTGGTCCAAGAATTTCTTCTATTTATCCATTCATTCATTTACATTGGGTGATTTATGCTGCTCTGCACATCAAGAACGTGAAAAGAAAAGGTAAGTAAGATTTGATGACTATAAAATTTATCAAGAATTGCAAGAAACTCGTCAGGAAAGGTAGGTAAAAATTTCTTAAAGATCGCAAAATACTCTTCTTGGCACTTCCCGGCCTTTCAAACTCGAGGCTAATTGGTTTAGTCGGGTTGATTTTTTCTCCCCTTCCTGCTACATCTAGGTCCTGTTCGTACTTTAGGGTTTCTCAGTTTTAAAGAAGTCAGAGATTCTTTATTCTCAATTTACCCACCTGGTCACCTATTGGTCTTTTGCCCATCTCATGCCTCGCCTGAGCCTTTGTTATTTGATCAAGTCTGTGGTATTTAAAGTCATTGTCAGTACATTAGCATGAAGTTAAGTTCAACAATATAATACAGTTTTTTCTTTTGGAGCAATAGTAATGAAAAACAGGTGAAATATTTGACTTACATGCAGGAAATTTGGCTTTATATTGGATAAAATCTGTCCATGAAGGATTGAGATCATAATTTTAAAATTCTAGTTAATGTGTGTTAGATGCTTAAGCATTAGGAATATTTTGCAAGGGAGTTGTCAGGGAAAAAAAGAATAAACACAAGAAACTGAGTGTGATGCTATGGTTGTTGGAATTCATGAAAAAAAATTTAAGGTTTTGGCAGAGTACGCTGGAAGTAGACCAGTGCTGTAATTGATATCTAGGAGCCATTGAATTAGCTTGTAGAAAGTGGATAATTTGTGGACAGAGATTGAAACTTAATCGTACATGTTCAAGCAAATTCTGGAGTGTGTCAAACCATTATTTGACATTCAGGCAAAGATTTGGAGCAGCATGTCTTAGAATGTAATCAATCTTGAAGATGGCTGGTTATAAAGATATAGTTGAAAGATCTCTGAGACATGATATTCTCATATCTGTTGATTGCCAAAAGTTCTGCCGCGAGTTTGCTTCATGTGATCACAGACATTACATTGTTACATCATCTTAAGATCTTTCTCCTGTCGCAAAGATAAAGAGGAGGAGGATTAAACCAAACAAATGACAGTACAACTGAGAAATATTTATAAAGCAATCTTGTGGCTTGATGGTGCTGGTATTCAACACACTTGTCAAGCTCATAAATGTATTTATGTAATGTTTGACTGAATAAAGTTGAACGTAGCATTTGAACCAAATGGTTCTAAAACGATGAAACTCTGTCTAGGTGGCCTTCATAAGGAGGAGCTATACAGTGAATGTCTTTGCCAGAATGACCATAGAATCCTGCTCTTCTCCCCTGGAAGCAGTCAGTGAGATTTAGTTCCCTACTTCTGTCCCTATTGTGATGCATAGTTGTCTTCTTGCTTCATCTTTCCCTCCTATACCCAACAACAAGAAGATTGGTGGTTGGCCACTGCCAATGTACACTGTTTTGCAAGTCTGGAAGCTTTTTTTTGTTGTTGAAAACTAGCATTGGATATGGAGAGATGTTGAGCAACATGAAATCAAACGTCCATTTTGAAAGTGTTTTCATTACAGGAAAATGAAATTTCCCATTTTAATGTGTTGATTTTTGTTGGACTCCCACTTAGCCTGCCACCACCAAAGTACACTGTTTTGCAAGTCTAGAAGCAATTTCTTTTTGACACGAGCTTTGCATATGGAGAGATGTCGGGCAACACTGGATCAAGCATCCATCTAGAAAGTGTTTCATTATAAGAGCATGAACTTTTCCATGTTACTTTTGTGTTGATTTTTCTTGGACTTCCAGTCAGCCTACCACATTGTTAGTGACAATCTGCAGTTTTTTATTTTATTTAAAAACTTTATTTCATATATGCTGAAGAAAAAATTTCTTAGTAATTGTAGCATGATACACTAATGACACATTGTTTCAAATTCTATAGCAGCTAGAGCAACTGAGAAGGCGCCCATATGCGCTAACTGGAGAAGTGGTAAGCAACTCTCATCTCTTTTGATCCTTTTCTTTTCTTATTGGCGGGGAGATGAAATCACTTAAGAGAGATTTTGGAGTTTCTAATGCATTATATTTATGTTTTGTAGAATTTCATTCAGGAAGAGGATACTCGATTGGAAACCACACGTGCAAGATGTACAGTCATATTCTTTGCCGCTATATTTGATTTACTACGTGCACATTTCGTTGAGAAAAAAAGAAGAAAACAAAATATAGAAGTACCTGAACTTACTTTATGTCGTGAGATGTTTTTGACACTTGAAACTTATCTTGGCTTCTCACAGTATCAAATGTTCTTAGAAGGCATGAGGAGTTAAAGGAGCGTCTCTCAAGGTAAGCTGTTTGTGGAAAACTACTGATAAACTAACATTGTGTGCTCACTGGAACGGATGGCCAATTCGTTTGGTGTTTTTTCTTTTTGCACCATTCCCTGATTTGTCATTGATTGCATGCTTTTTGCACATTATGGAAAAATGAAGTTCTAGATGCTTTTTGTAATTAGCAGCAAAGTTTTTATTACAAAAGCAAGAGACTGTTGAATGAGTATAGACAGTGAGCAGATTGGCCTTTTTCCTTACCAGCAACTAGAACTGGCAACGAACAATGAAAAGTTCTTACACTTGTTGATAGAGCTGCTCATATTTTTTGGCTTCATTTGCTATGATTTTGTTACCAAAAATCCTCATTATCTAATTCTCTCATGGCTGTTTTATGAGTCTTAGCTTGCAAATATATGAAAAATAAAAATGTTGATTTTTTTAATGTTAATAACTAAATATGAACATTTTTATAAAGAGAATGACTAGGTAAGCTAAGAAAGGGAAGTTGAACATATGTACAACCACAAATCACTTATGGTTATATCTCATCATCTCACATTCTCATTTCTCTTGAGGAACTGATGCTTTCAGAATCCTTCTCACATCCTCCTTCTCATGAGGATCAGTCATGGTTTGAAATGCCTTACATCGCATGTAAATCTAACTTTTATATCCCTTATGATAAATGATAAACTAATAGTGAAGCTATCTCCCACCCAATCCACCATACACCAAAACCTCATGTTAGTAGTGCTTTTATTAGGGATCAAGGAATTTTTTAATAATCATATTAAAATCTAATAACCGAGAGGAAAAATTTTTGGAAGCCAAGAATATCCTAGTTTTGAATAATGTATTTTACAAGATGGAAACCATAAAGTTCAGTTTGAATAGTATATATCTCAGCTCTCAAATTGTGGTCCCATTTTAAAGAATTATGATAGTGATTCTGTTCTTGTATATAAGTAGAAGAGCACTTCCAGGCCGCTGTGACAAATGGATCTTCAATTTGAAAGAATTGAATTGGTTCCTGGATTCTTACCTATACTTGTGTGACCATTAAATGCATTTGATTAAGCTCACTCCTCCTTCTTGACCACTCTTTTCCAAACAATCATCATCAAATTGGCCCTATTTTTTTGGTTATTATACATTATCGTTTGTTTTTTTTTCTCCCTCTAATATCCCTGTTTGTCTTTTTTTTATATGGGTGGAGGGAGGGTTTGTTTATAGTTTAAATGGACATTCTTATCTCCCGAATTTACCTACTACTTTTGACCTTTGTGCTGCATGGTGCATGTGATGAGAATAGAATGAAGATATCCACTATAAAAAATGCAGATATTAAATCCAACCACTTGAATGTTCCTCAATCAAAAGCATGAAAAGAGACATCTGATTGGACCAAACTATGTAGTAGTAGTAGACTCACAAGCAGCTAATGGATGGAGCTAAAGGTAAAGGTGGAGGAAGAGAGGGGGGGGTGGGGGGTGGGGGGGCGACTGTGGTGGTGGATGGGGATCAACTTTTGTGCTTCTTCTCCTTGTACTCCTTCCCTCCCATTCTTTTCCTTAATGCAAGAGCGAGAGAGCCAATGGGACAGGGATGTGGGGTGCTATGAGTTGGGCGATTATCATGTGAAGTCCAAGTATGCATGGGTGTGTATCCCTTGGATCGAGCTTTTCCCATGGAGAAAAGTGATGCAAGAGGGGTGTGTGTGAGATTATGGGCGAGTCCATATAAAACTATGGCTGCATGGGCATTAAATAATGGGCTTCAAGATTTTTTTCTTTGGAATTTCGTTAGTTCTGCTAATCTCTTGGCTCCAAACACCCCTAACTGTAATTTATATAACATGCATGTTATTTTTCTATTTATTATTAAATAAATACGTTATTTTTTAGTAAGGAAGGCTTTGCTTTTCTAGCTGCTGTTCTGTTTCTAAGGCTTCCTCTTCTGCTGCAGGGACTCTGATAAGATGATTTTTGAGCGTTTGCAAAAAGAATTTGAAGCTGCACGAACTGCTCAAACTGAAGGTACCTTTACATAGTGGTTCCAACAATTTTGTAGAATTGTTTCTTAATGTCTTATATTGGAATAGTGGTCTAAGTTATCTTAACTATCAATTTTCATGGTCCATGCTACATCTTTATTTATTTATTGGTTTTTATTTATTTACGGGTCTTTATGTTGTATGAGTATATATTTTTGCACAATGTTTGCCCTCTGCATGATGGTTTGTGGTATAGGAGAGTCCAGAGGATCAATCATATTGATCAACTGGAGTTGGTTTCAGCCTGTAGGGCACATCTCATCAATATGATGCTGCATTTCAAATGATCTTAGTAGCATTTACAATGGCTGAATAGTTGAACTCCAAGAAATGAAGCAAACACTGCTTGCTTGGCAACTGGGAAACAATGAACTTCATAAATTAAAATGCACTTTCTCATCCGCTATGCATTTGGTATTTTTATACCTTTCTGAAGTAAATTTTCCTCATTCTGCAGAGATATCTTTGGATGGCGAGCAATGGAATGAAGGATTACTAGCGACTATCCGTGAGAGGGTACTACTCTTTTTCAATTATTTTCCTACAACACTTTATAGTTTACCTTATAGATCCATATTATTGTTCTGTTTTTTTTTGTTTTTTCCTGTTAAGATTTACTGCTTGTATGGGAAAGTAAAACCAAGGTGGTTAATAATAATATTATTATTACCATCATTCTCTTCACCGGTAAGGTTGCTCAATTGGAACCTGGGTGTCAAATGTTTGAAATACATAAATACCCTCTCCGTACATAGGGGTAGGGTTGTGTACATCTTGATCCTCCCTAGACCCATAGTGGCTGAAGCCTTATGCACTGGGATGCCCTTTAACTTTTTTTTTTAAAAAAATTCCCTTCACTGCTCCAATGGGGATGGTCCACCGGGTTCATAAATTTTTCTCTTATGATAGAAGGCTTACCCAACCCAAACTTAGATTCGGCTCTACCCAAACTTTTTTGGTTCACCCTAACATTACCCACTTTTCTGATTATCATCATCATCATCATCATCATTATTAAAGTATTGGATGATATCATCTCAAATCTCAATTTCCTTCTGCTGGTGAACTGATGTATGATAATATATTCATATTGTTTTATTTGTTAGGCTTGAATCTGGCAGGTGCACCAGAATTTCTAATGAGTTTGCTTAATCTCGTAGACAGGTTCACATGGAAGCTGATAGAAAGGCAATGTCAAGCCAAACAAGCATTCCTCCTGATACCCACTTTCATGCAAAAACTACTTACAGAATAAAAAATAAGGTGACTTGTATTTCCAACTATCTCATGATTCTTATTATTGTCAGCTGATTTCTTTTAAATGTGCATTTGCAGTAAACTAAGGCACATCTCCATTTAACATCCATAGCTTAGATTATGAGTTATATGTAAAAACTAGAACCTTAGAATTTTTTGTTTTGGAAAGATTGATCATTTTTTTTGGTGTGTTCACATGCATACATTTGGTTCTAATAGTGTAACCACTAATTGGTTCCTAATATATTTTACATTTTGGATTTTACTTCTTTTGTGAGTAGATATAATTTCTTTCAAACACTATAGCCCAATAACTTATTACAATGTTTAGTATGGATATACGCACATGCATAATGAACATATTTTAATTACATGTATTTATTGTTATACTGCTTGCAATGTTTCAAGTACTTGCTTGTTGTCAGATTACTTATGGGTGCTATTAGAATTTGACATTTCTGCAAAAGAACATGGTCATTAACTTGTGACTAGATGAGGTCTACTCAACTTCGAGAAAAATCATCATTGTCAATTGTGGATTTGATAGTTTCAGCATTACAAGCTTGTTTGAAGTATTGCTTAAGGTAAATATTGGAATTTGTTTTGGAAAATGGCAAAAAACAAATAGTTACTTTGATATGCTTGAGGGGTTATTTTAAATCCAATAATGGATTTGAACTTAGGGGGAAAACAGATTAGGTAATATCTTTCTAGATTCATTCCCATAGCCTAGTTTATCTGGATGACAACAAGTTTTAGCATCTGATTAATATCTGCATTTATAATTATAACCATTAAACAAAAGTGGATACAAATATGTATGCATTGCAAGGTCCGCAATTTTGGTATCAGGTATCATGCCAGTACTTTACTGATTCGGTATAGTATGGGTTGGTACGGTATGCACTTTATAGTGAGATAGGCCTCCAACCATTTTTCTCATTTTTCATCTCAGCACATCTCGGTATGGATCGATACATCTTGGTACAGGTTTGTACGCACTTTGGTATGTCTCAGTTGGCCTTGGTATGGGCTGGTACAGTGTGGTATAGGGTCTGTATCGATCCAAACTCAAGTTTTGTACTAGTTCTTATCTGGTACGGTATGGTATGCCCTGTATTGGGCTGTACAGGGCGGCACGCCAGTCCATGATGCATAGACATGTATCTAATCTATTTTAGCCTACTTCTTAGTCTTATATATGGCTCTTAAACTCTATTGTGGGTTTAATAAGTATCAACATCAATGTCTTCAATTTTCCAAGGAATGATATCTTTAACTTGGTGGTTCCATCATTGGACCCATAACAGTGAGACTCTTAATCCAAAGTGTGTTTCTTACTAGAGTCATTAGGATTAATGGATTTAAGTGCCTATCAACAAACATGATATATAATGTAGTAACATGGTTTGCCATACTTATACATAATGTTCTGTATCGGGTGTATCGTATCATATCAGTACTGAACTGAGACTTGGTTGGGGGCGTGAGGGGGGATACCGAGTTTTGGTACGCCGAACTGACCCCATACCGGGCGTACCAACATTGTGCCATTATGGTACTAGTATTATGGGGGCTGGTACTGAGACAACGAATCTTACATAGTAGTGCTTCCTAGCATGAGACACTAGCATAGTATGTGATGCATGACAATACTTGGATGTTTCCCTGCTATTGTGTGCTGAGCATTGGAATTGCTGACACAACACAACATAACACAACACAACATAGTATGTGTCGTGATGGTGCCAGGTTGGCATACCGGTAGCATGCAGTACTTAAATCCTTGTTAGGACTACTAATTACAGGCCTCTCATCTTGAAAAAAGGTTGAAAAACATGCATGCATTGCTTGAGTTAATGAAGAATAAAGTGGAAATGTGTTCGATCTACAAAATTAAATAATAAGTTTGAAAAAAAAACAATATTTCATATGTATTAATATTACAAATTATCTATATTTATCTAAAATAAGTTGAGGTACTGCTCATATTCGATTTATATCTGTTATGATTTGAATAATATGGATATTTTTACTGCTTATTCTATATCTATATCTGTTTAAAACAAATTTGAATACAAATATTAGCTTCTTGCTCACATTTGCTTAGAGCACTGTTATTGCTAATCCCGAGCCTGAATTAGAAAGGCAGAGGGTTGACATTGGGTTGACAGACAGCCATAAAAAGGCATGTCAAACTTGAAATGGATCCAAATTTCATGGGCTCGCTGATCCCATATAGTTTGGATAAGGCTGGATGCTTATGGTTATGGTTTAATATCTGTATTTGCAATTTCGTTCCTTAATGAAAATAATAAGGATTGGATATACTGAAATCCAACCGGTATTTAATCCAATATATGAACTCATTAAGGATTATGAATCACTAACCTGTATAAAAACCCAAAAAGAATTGGACCTGAACCAAATTTGAAGCCAATTAGTTTATCCAAATCATGGACACTTCTCACCAAATTTGTTCCATTTAACAGCAATCCAAGTTTTTCTTCTGGCCAGGGTTGTCATTGTGTTGGGTTTAGGTTGCCATCTAATTTCATCCATAATACGATGCACTTAAACTAGAGGAAATTCTATAACTAACCTTTTTACAGATTAAGGTATGAAAATACTGAAGGTTGTGATGTAGGACCAGTTGGTCAATTTATTAAGAACCTGTATAAATTTAAATGTTGCATATCTTTGCATGAGTACATAGAATCATAGAAATAATACCATATTCGTGTCAAAAAGGAATTTGTTGACATAATTTGTTTTTCCCATGTATAATAGTTTGTTAGCGGACAAGCTCTTGCTCGACTAGGCTGACAATACTCAACTTCAAACTTTATAAGGCAATCAATGGCATGCAGCTGATTAGTCTTATGTTGGATCGTGGTCTATTCACAATGTTAAATTTTAACTTGTGATTGAAATAAATTTGGTTTATATACACGCAAAGTTCACCTTGAGATTCAATATCATTTTTGCATTGCAAAAGTTTTTTTCCTAAAAGAAACTGGACTGCTGGATAAGGTAATAACAAAAACTTTATATCAATCTTTAGTTTATCAGTTCTATCTTTTTATGTGGAAGATCTATTGGTGAAACTTGCTGAGTCTGCAGTTTGCGGTCCTTGTTAGCAGGTAATCTGTTGTCTGGAGGGTGCAAGGATTGGCATACAGTATGAGACATCTTTTGCTGGTAATTGTGTAAAGTTATTTTGTGGCTGGAAAAATAGTTATGACTTACTTTTATATATTCAACCTAATGGCCTTTTGCTTTATCTTTTAGGTAAGCCACGAATTCTTAGATTTCATTAAGTGGAAGTGTTAAACATATTTTGGGCGTTGCAAGGATCATGAAACTTATGTGGGATTGGGATTATAAAAGAAAAGAAACAAACTCTCCAAAAAATAGAACAGCTAAACCCTCAGACTTTTGCACCAAAATGGTTGTTCCAGTTGTATAAATTTTTATATGATTTGGATCAAGAGCAGAAATTTTTCAAAACTACACAACTACTCATACTTAATTTAATAACTCTACAACTACTCATACTAAATTTTTATATGTTTTGGATCGAGAGCAGAAATTTTTCAAAACTACACAACCACTCATGCTTAATTTAATAAGTCTACAAAAATCTAAAATCTGAAACCCTCAGACTTTTGCACCATAAATGGTTGTTCCTGTGTTCCAGTTGTATACATTTTTATATGATTTGGATCAAGAGCAGAAATTTTTCAAAACTGCTCAACTACTCATACTTAATTTAATACCAGTGACTACAATTAAACTGTAATGAGTAAAGCATGTACATTTACTTTAGCTCTGTTAAATATATCGCTATGATCTTGCATCTGGCTGAGTGAGCTTAATTTGACAAGGAAAATACATGGTTATGTACATTTTGAAGTTATTTTCAAATCTTTTTAATTTTAGGTCCCACATGATGATCCCTTGATCTATGCTGTTATTTCTTGAGTAATGTTCTCTGAGTAATTAGAGAAGTTAATCATATTTAGTTCTGTTTGGCAGGAGAACCTTGTGAGATTTATCATTGCGTTCTTGAAAGCAAATCATTTCTTGAAAAAATGACTGTAATCGAACATACAGTTCCTTTCTTTCTTCCAATTCGTGAAGCAGAAAATGACCTTCTCTCTTCTAGTGCAATTGTGGGTTTTCTAAGCATCTACTGTATCTGAGATTTTTCTTTAAAGTTTTGGATTTTAATCCTACCTACTGACATTGATTATGTGCCTTCAGAAATTTATCGACCATGTTGGAGAACTTTTGCAATCTTATGTGGACAGGAGAGAGCAGGTATCATGCTTGTAACTGTCATCCTCCGCTATGGCCTGAAGAATGTGATGTTTATGTCTTATATCTTCATCTATTCTTCTTTCTTTTTTTGTTGGCTGTCATGTCTATATTGATGCTTTACGAGGATGGCACTATTTTGCTTAGGTTGTTTATCTGCATTGGATATCAGTGAAGAGGTGATTTAGTGAGGCTACATATTGCTTAGCTTCAAGTTTGCAAATTTTATTTGTTGTTGCTTCCAAAATCCTGTATTTGTTGTCTTTATTCGTTCTAGCTCTCAATAGTCAAATATAATAATTCAAATCAGGACCCGGAAGCTGCAGCGGCAAAAAAAATAATTTGTTTACAAACCCATGAACTTGCAGGAAAGAAATTGGATTTTAGCCATAGAGAATGGTTTTAAATGTCGGCGCCTTGCTAGTTGTTGCCCGCTGGGACACAGCATGCCAGGCTATTACTGCAGCCACCAGGCTCACATCGATACATGACACCTCTTGCATCTTTTCTTTTTATTCTTTTATAATTCAGAAAAGATTTTCTATTTTTTTTCTATATATCTTTTCTTTTCAGCATGGGGAGGCACAGTACCTGCAGTGCAAGCCATTGGCCACATGCCTCATGCATTTGACATTTCAATGCTTGCCTTAAAGTATGACAGACAAAATATGGTGTTATTATGTTGAATATGCATATGAACTGGCCACTACACCTGTAAGTTTATTCCATATAGCTCACTGCTAGGCATTTATTTTGCAAATTTTTGGTTGTAGAAGGTTTTACATGACATAGTTGTTGGTCTTATTGGACATGTGTCAGCAAAGTACTTAACGTTAATCTTTAGGTTCATGCTACATTCAAAATATATAGACATTTAGGTGGAGTGAATCTGGAAAGAGGGAGTTTTCATAGTTTTCCTTAATTAGTTAATTTGTTCGTGTTTATGTGTATAAGCGGGATCTGAAGTGATTTATGTTTTCAAGAAAGCCTTAATACCCAGCTGAGTTGCTGGCCTGAATGTAATACAAAGGCACATAACATGATTTATATCAGCTCTAGCTAGAATAGGGACAAAATCTCTTTATGATGTTGATTAATAAAGCCTGCTCATGTATCTGTACTGTAATTATGCACTACAATCTTTATTTGAAGGCTTGTGGAATTCCATCCTGATTCTCTTGTTCACCTGTTACTGCAAATTAAGCAGGTAATATATGCTTTTTTATTCCACCTTTTGTTTTTACAATATCTTCACTGGAGATTAGCGTCTTAAGAACGATGAATTTCATCACTTGAATTTACATACTAAATTATGTTACACATGAAATGATTACATGCACATTCCTTGTACGTATATCAAAATTATAACATTCGATTTCTTTTGCTAGCTTGCTGGCATGATATGCAATAGTACTGACTCCTTGGGAAGATAATAACAAATAAGGAGGTTGAGGAGATCATGTTATACTAATTGTTTATGATCCTTTTCATGTTTTCTTATAGCTATGCAAATGCGACTTTTTATTCTGCTCATGGTACCTTTTCTTTTTTTTCTATTATTTTTTTTCCAGCTAAATTTGTCTTCAAATTTGGCTGCATGATTTTTTTTTCTTTTCCTGCATATCTGTTGCAAACTTCCTTTCATTCAAGAAATGCTCTTGCACAATTTTACTTGTTTTTGGGTTCATTTAGGTACGCCTTATCAAGGAACTGTATGGAAACCAAATTGGGGAGCTATTCCATAGTCTTGCTTACAATTGGATCGAATTTGTATTGGAAGACTTTGATTGGTAAGTGCCTATTTGTATGGTGTAATCTGAATTCATGTTTACTTTTATGATCCACTTGTACAATTAGCTTTATGAATTTAAGTTTTTAAATATAAATATAGTTGATTTCATGTTGGAGCCTCAACAATCATAATTTAATAGTCGTCAGCACTATAATTCTTATACGGAGTCATTTGGAAAAACTGTTTTGTTGTTTTGTACTGAAGTATTTTGTTCGGATCCTACAGCTAATGTAGCATTTAAGTTCATATTTGTATTTGTTGCCTATCCGATACATGTTCCAAGTGGCCAAGCCCAGGGCACTCACTTCTCTTATGTATGTTGCTTGTCTTATGACCATAGATATCTTTGATTGGAAAAGGCAAGGAATAGGAACCCATGCATGTCCCATGCCCCACATATGTGTATGTACACAGAGTGCGCCGGGGGGTTTTGCGCAGGGTGGGGGGGGGGGGGGGTGG
>JAOXJJ010001189.1:35138-46549 GCA_025769935.1 Phoenix roebelenii
AGAGGGGGGGGGAGGGGGGAGGCTTCAGCCTTTAGGTTAGCAAGGTCATAGGAGAGAGGAGAGAGAGCAAAGGAATCTAGGTGCCATTGCGAATTTGCCTTTTAATGCTACTACCCTCCAATGGTTTGGCTTGCCACCAAGCTCTAGCCATCCAATGACGGAGAGGGATGGCGTATTGTCGTATCCCATCGATCATCTACTTAGATGCAGCAAGAAAGGGAGAAAGGGATAGGGTCTTACCCAAACATCGAAGGCTAAGAGTGGTAGTTGGTGCTTGTCGTCGATCATTCTTGTTCATGTTGGTGCCGAAAAGGAGGGTCTAGTATGAGAGAAAGATCAGGAATCATAAAAGTGTGGGAGGAGAGAGCTCGATTCGGTCGAATCCTTAATCCTAATCTACTTTAACCAGCTGGTTTGCTCGAACTCAAAGTGGTTCGAACAAGTGACGATTCAATCGTAAGTTTAAGAAAATTTTCAAGACCAAATTAGTTTTTATCTCAAATCATTTTCACTGTATATCTGGAGAAATGCCAGACCGGTTAACGATCTAACTAGTTCAAGCGATCAATCCGATCTAATTTTCAAAATATTGGATGCACCCATTAGGAATAACTCGCCCATTTCAAGCAACCTGGTCAAGAAGGGTCTTGGTGCCCTATTTGTCTCCCTGCCTAGCTTGACCATAATGAGACTAAAACAGTGATGTCAAGTCGAGCTATCCAACAGTAGCACTAGACGCACATGCGTGGTTAGGTGAAAAACGACTACATAATTGGTCACTTGCAAGTTGGGGCCTCGTTATCATTTCTAATTCATCAACGGGGCCAACTCAAGCTCACGGCATCTTCTGGTACCGTTCCATGGCCACATGTGTGCGGTTGCACGTGCGTATCTCTGACATGTGTCGCTGTCCTCGTATTAAGTACTTATTACGGTTCAATCAGCACAATCCTTATTGTTGCTAATGCTCCTGCGTGTTTGTAAAAATGCGTTCGTGCATGATTTTGGTGTAAATCCATGAGTCGACGTCAATCTCGTGCATTGTGTCGTACATCTCATGGGCAATAAATGTAAGCTTAATATAACTTCTTTTGTCTTCTAGTCATATTTTAGGGCAGACGGTGGACCTCTACATGCATGCAAACATTGCATTATTGCTGCAGTTCAACGCTAGCTACGTGCAAGCCACATGTGTGACCCACCTACAGGGTGTGCAAACTAAGTGCTTGAATTGTTTAACTCTATGAGTGCCAAAGTCCAAAAATATTAAGATATCATGGTTGGCAACTATGAATATTGCAACCAATCATCATTAGCAATTTAGATCAAAAATTTATCGATCCAAATTGAAACTGTTTGTTAAACATGTCAAAAAAATTTAGATCTCAATGTATACTCTTTGATTTTCTAAGTAGTGGTCCTGCGAGATATTTTCAGCTTTTTTGATGCTGTATTCTGAATGATTTAGAGAGACTCCAGCTGTCAAGCACACATTGTAACCAGTAGTCACTTCATTGGTTTGGATTTTTGTTTATCATTATTTTTTTCAAACAATGCTAAGAGTAATAATATAAGATCATTTTGGAAGAAAAATAAAATACATCTGCAAATTAATTAACTTGATAGGTTTACATGTCCGTTAATTAATGAGTTACGTAAACATGCAACAGAACTGCAAAACGATTAAAAAGAAACAAAGAACTCAGACTGGCATGACTAGAGACAAAAGAGAACCAAACGTTTTGCTTCTTCTGCTCAAAGAAATGCTTCGACTCCTAAGTTTCAGACTCTTTGTACATAGCGTTGACTACAGATTCAGAGATTTCCTTTGGACACCACATAGACAAAGTGGAATAATTTTTACAGAAATCTTTATTCACGCATTCAGAATGCAGCCTTGCAGCAGTCCTAGGATGTGTTATAAGTTCCACGAATCCTAAGGTGAGTTTGAACCTACCTAACTCACAATTGATTTTTTTCCACTGAGAAAATTTTTGGTAGAAGCTCCTAAAGGGAATTGATGAAACACTAGAGTGACAAGAAGATTGCATTCATGATTCATGATCAAGGGCTTTGGCATGTTCACTGTCCTTCATATAGAGAATGTACCGATGCCACCAACCAACATCAAGCTATCCAGCTCACAGAAATCTGTAGCACTCGGCTTTATATAGATTCTTTACAACCTAGAATGATTCTTAGGCCATCACAAATAGTAGTCCTTTTGGTTGGAGAAATAAAAACTCCTTACGCTTCTTCCAAAGATGCATGTCATGAAAATTATATCCACATCTAGCTAAACTACAGAATAGGGAGAAGGAAGTGTTGTGCCAATGTGTACATTAGCATATTAGGCCTTTTCAAGAAATGCTATAAAAAAATAGAAGTAGCAAGAGAGTTCATTTTAAAACTCCAGAATCAAATTCTTATCCAAATCGGAGTTATTTCAAAGAGACCACTCACCTCCATCCTATCCTATCCTATCCTATCCTTACCATCACATCGATAAGCTCAGCCTTATCCTAAGGCGTATGCTTTTAAAATTTCGACTTGACAAAGCCATTCTAAAGGAAAGCCACTATGCTTCCAAGGCTCCTCACTCTCCTACCATTAAAATACTCAAATTTTATTCTAATGGCCTGGTTGGATCGATGTAGCCATTATTTAATACGCAGTCACAAGTTTAGTAGTCAGAAACAATTTGGCCAGATAAATATAATCTCGGAAGCTCTTAAAAATATTAAAGACTTGCCAAAATTTTGGAGAAGTCATAATCTAATTGTACTAGGAAAAATGAGTCTGGGCCTTTAGATAAATTGATTAGTTCTCGTCGGAAACCTTAACTATATAACAAGTATAGATAGTTTTGGAAAGAAAAGATAATAACAACAAAAATTATTTAACAAATCTTATCCCTTCGCAAATTCTCCCTCCATCCAAACCCATTTAAACTTTTGACCAAATAAATATCATTTTTCCTCAATATGACATACTTACTTCTGTGAAGATAAGTACCGTGAAGGCCAACAACTGTTTGTTTCAGCTGGTTGGCACTTCTCTTCTAAGGACACTATTCTTGGGGGAAGTCCAGTGTTCAAATACTGGTGGTAGGACATGATCGCTGTTGTTCAAAACGAAGGGAAAAAAAAGGAAAGATTATAAGCATCTGAAGAAGCTTGTCAATGGATTTGCGCGTGAAGGGAAGAATCATACGAGTCCAAAACAAGATTAGCCCCCACTGGGACACACCATAAGCGAAACCCATGTGCTCCCCTTCTCGCTAGACTCCAATCTCAGCCATGTTCATAGCACAGACAAACACAGCGAACTTTGGAGCTAATAGCAATTTCAAAGTAATAACCAAGCATGGTGAACAAGCCTCAGGTAGATGCAGTGATGAGACTGGCTGGTCATGCCATTGCTGTAGCCAGTCTAAGGAGGCCATCTTCGTGCCCAAAAGATTTTTTTTTTTCTTTGTTGTCTTTATTCTGTGTTCACCAAAAAAATGTCACCAACTTTATTATTAGAAGATGAGAATATTAGGTCTAACCTGAGCTTTGCTGTTTTGTAGGCCTGGAGTAGCCTTTTGTACTCTTGTTTCATTCATTATCTCAATGACTTACAACTCTCTCTCTCTCTCTCTCTCTCTCTCTCTCTCTCTCTCTCTCTCTCTCACTGAAGGAAAAAGAAAAAAGAAAAAAAGCTCAAACTCTCAGTTGAGTCAATGATGCCTCGTGAAGGCTACAAAATTCGACCTGCTCAATGAGAAATTCAACCGAGACAGAAGCAGCTTCTACTAACAACAGAAGCAGCTTCTACTAACAACAGTAATTCTGTTTCTAGCAAGAAATGCTCTTCTCGGGTTCTCCTGAGAGAGATTGCAGCAAACCACGTTCCAAATACACAAGGCCTGCTAAAATAGGTTCAAACTTGGACATCTAACATATTCAAAGAGACTTTAGCATTCCTGCTATTTGGCTAGCAGATTTGAATAGATGAAAGAGCATTCTTCAAGAACAATTCAGTGATACGGTCTGATTCTTGGACCAAAAATTTGCATTAATGATATCATTCCATTAGCACAACCATCCGTTGGACTTCTGCTATCCTTCCATTAATGATTCTATGGACTTCTATTGCTTGCCACCGTTTTGCTAAAAAGTTAAAAAAAGAAGAAGAAAGAAAAGAAAAAAAGAAGATGTTGTGGCCCCCTATTATTTCATGTCCAATGAGAGAATGCATTTATTAGGTCTCAAGATCATAAAAAAGAAAAGAGTATTTCTCAATATCAGCAACAGTCCAGTTAAGCTGAGAGTTAGCCCAGAGCAGCTTGGATTATTTTCCTAGTTCCCAACAACATATATTAATCAAAGAAAAGAGACTAAGCTCAAATGGAGCAATTTTAACAGTCACAGCTGATTTTGTTCATCTTATATCAGTGACAGTGCCCACTATATTGGATATTATATTGTTAAAAAAAAGAAAGAAAGAAAAAGCAAGAAGAAGAATTAATGATCGCTGAAGTTTAACAGCTCGAACATTTGCTTCCAAATTTTATTATTGTAGCATCTTAAAAGAATGACATTCTGTGGAAATTCCTTCAAAAACAGTAGCCATCATGTGGAATTTTTTTTTTTTTTTGAGGGAAATCATGTGAAACTTTCTCAACAACCATTTCAGTGGTTAGTGTGGATTTGTCGTGGTTTAACAACCACATAACTCCGTGCCTGATATCCAAAGAGGACGAACAGAATCATTTGGTCCCTCCTCGAGGGGGGGGGAGAGAGATGGAATCGAAAGCTCCCGGACTTCCCTTAGAACACAGCATGACAGGGATTACCATGTGGTTTCCGATGAGAGGTTTGCACGCAAGAGTTTGGTAGTTAAAGACAACCACTGCTCTCATTGTCCTCTTGATAACTCCTGGACTAGAGTTCTCACGTGGATGGCAGGTCCCCCTCCAAGTAAACCTACAAACTTGCCATCAATCATTGGGCCTAGGTGTCTTCTTAGGTGACCACGTCGACACCGGCGACACCTCATCTCTCGCTTGTCTTGTGGTGCATGGGGTTGGCAGACCACTCCCATCAATCTTGCCATTAGAAACCCCACCTCATATTAAACAAAGGATTGTGTGGACCTTCTCCCCGGCATTTGGGCTGAGTGCATCCCATGACCTTGGAGGGACCCTTTCGAAGAGTTGAGGCCAAACCAATAAAAAAAAAGAAAAAAAGATGCATGCATATCCAATGCCCCATCAAACACCATTCAGAAGCACCATTTTAATCCAAAGTATTTGGTCGCGTGCCTAGCTCCAACCCAGTTATATTTTCTAACTCTTTTTTATTCATATTTTCTTATATTGATCATTTCATTTCATGTAAGAACAAATAGTAGCAGATTGAAAGTGGTAACGTTGGAAAGGTATTGGGAGGAGAGGTGTCTAGCTAGAGAAGAAGCTAGAAGAGAAAGAAGAGAAGAGAAGAGAAGAGAAGAGAAAGGTCATTGCCATAACCATCAGAAGAGAGAGTACTTTGGGGGCTGGATTCATGTACTGGTGGCATTTATAGAGGGTTCGGTGTCTTGTTCTTCTACGAGCACATGGGATGGGGGCTGTCCTTTTAGGTAGGTTGGGAAGAGCAAAGGGTGAACGTGCCGCCATGTGCTCCACCAGAACGCACCTTATATACTTCCATTCCCCCTTAGAGCTTCTGCTTAAAAGTCATTAATTCGAGGGTCTTTAGTTATCAAATCCTTTAGAAACTCACTCACTCTAGGACCTAGTTGTTGGGTACATTTATTTCCTTCAGGACTGTATATGATCTTCTTTTTTTTTCTTACTTTTCGAATTAAGACTTCGGTTATTCCAAACATTTCCCTCTCCAACTTTCAATCATTTTTGTTTGTGGGCTGGCCTCCACATGCGAAAGGACTGCTTGGGATGGATGAGCCTCGGCGCTTTAATGAGACAGCGGTAGGAGAAAGTTTTGGCTCTTCTGCCCTTCCAACCCTCCCTAAGTGCTTAAATGGAGGTCTCACAGCTCAATCCTCGACCATACTGAAGCTCTTAGGGCTTGGCAAGGTAACAAATAGCTTTCTCCTCCTACTTCCTGGCCACCTTCTTTATTATCCGTGTCTATCCTCAATCTCTATTCTCTGTAACATATTCTTAGTTCTTCCACTTTCCTTGTCATCAGCATTGTTTGTTCTCTCCTCCATTGCTATAAGAATTAAGTCCTCCTCTATTCCGTGCATTACTGCTGCTGCTATCGTTGCTTCAAACTGATTCTTTAATCAACAACAAAATAGAAAAAAGAAAAGAATAGCATGTTTTCAACTGATTCATTAATTTAATATCACTGATATCTTGCTACAATCCTGCTGGTTAATTTTCATGATGGTCGATGTCGTATCTTTTGTTGTAGTTATATAAGTAGCAAGTAGTAGTGTCTATTCTTGTGATTTGCGATGTTGCCATCTTCTTCAATGCAGTTCTCCTTTCTTCGATGGAGGAGCAGCAAAGAAATAAGCAAAGACGGGTGTATTCGGTCGAACCAAATGCCTTATCATGTGCAAACTTCTCGCAGAGGTACATCAGCTATCTCTTGCCAGCTCTTCTAAATGTCACCAGCATTGGCTCCTCAGGCAGAAACAAAGATAATAACATCAAGAAGACCATCAGATATGAAGTAGACATGGCACTAGCACTGTCGACTGGTGAGTTCAGATGGAGCCGTGCCTTAAGACGCAAACTCGAGCAAGGCATGGACCCAAGAAAACTTCATAACACTGCCACATTCGGAACAACCACCAATACTACTTTCAATATTGAAATGCTTGGCCAATTCTTGGCAAGCCCAGGAATTCCTAGGTCTGTCGATAAAGCTGAGAACCAGATGAACTTAAAACCAAATTCTAAACTAAATGAAGCAAGCAGGTTGAGAACAATCGGCCAGCGGCAAGGTGCTCGGAGAGAGGAAATCAGAAGGGAAGAGGAGATTGATGACCACATGAAGATACTGAGATTGCTTTTACCTGGTGGGAATGAGATGGGGTTAAGTGAATTGCTCTTTGAGGTGGAGAGTTACGTGGTATGTCTGCAGTTGCAGGTGAATATTCTTAGGACTCTTGTTGGTCCACGCTAAAATCTTAGTACTCGTGGCCTTGGTCTCATCAAGGACTATGTCATGTTAAAAAGCAAAGTTCTATACTTTATTCATGTTTATATTGTGAGCATGTGAGAGAGTAAATAGAATGTGAGAGATAAGTGGAGACTATTATTGCAACTAAGTAGGCTTTCGTTGGCAAGCTACATTCAGCTATGTACGTACTCAAGTTTGTTTTAGTAATGACGGTGCAGCTTTGTAAGCAATGTGTTAGACCATTCTCTCCTCTCTCTCTCTCTCTCAAAAAAAAAAAAGGAATTGTGATATCATTTCCAACTTTTAATAATGGGGGACATGATATTAGGAGTTTTCTTCTTTCTGCACTGTGAATGATATAGAGTATGCCTCGCAGTTGCTATGCTTTGCAAATAAGAATATGAAACAAACTATAGAAGGTAACATGCACTTATCTACAACAGGCCATTTGATTAATATGATGCACCACTTGACTGCCCAAATTCCATTGATTGTGTCTTATCGGCATGGTTTCACAGTAAAGTCCTTCAAGAATCAAGATGTCTGAGTTAGACAGCTCGACCACAGTAGAGTAAGTTTATGCTGAAATTGAATTGATGGAGCTAAATATTTGTCCAACCACCTAATTCCCATTTCTCAAAAACATTGAAAAAAAAATAAAGGAGAAAACCAAGTCTGAAAAAATAAGGGAGTTGGTAACTCAATGCTTGGAGTGCTTTTAAGCAGATATGAGGGATTTTTTAAATACTTGGAAAGCTTTCTTTCAGGTAAAAGAAAAGATAAATCTTATTTGAAAATAGGCCAGTCAACCAAATAGTATATAGTCTAAAAAAATTCTAAAGGTTAGGTAAAATTTGTTCACTGTATTTCCTGCAGGTAAAGATTTCAGAAAATACGACTACAGCCACAAATTCACCGATGAAAAATGCATTGACCCAATGACCATACAAAAGGTTATAACGATACAAGATTTATGTTTCATAACTTTCTTCTAATGTTTCTTTAGCATGAATTATTTTTTGAGATTTTTCTTAAGAAAAATTTTAGCATGAGTTTTGTTTCTTAATTATTTTTTATAATCTAGCAGACTAGATATCAAGAAAGGACAAAAATGATAATAGTAGCTACTTTCAGATTCATTACTGCAACAATTTGCATATTTCTTAATCCAGATTAAAAAAAAAATCTAATTGCATTGATGCAGCTATCTGCATTGCAATAAACATAATTAGGTAATCTTTAGATCTAGCCCTTTTTGAGGAAAAAATCTACCTATGTCTTAATGAACAGGATACTTGCTTTAAGTGCAGCAAAAATGTTCTAAGGAAACCAATCAAAAACTCAAAAGAAACATTTCCAGCCGTTGCTCCAAAATGCTACTTGCCTAACTGCTACTCAGATGTGAGATTAAGACACCAGTGTTTTGGGAAAAGTGGCAATATATGTAGATCAGACATAAATCGATCCCTTGCTTCCCTATCTCACCTATTGCGACATATCTTTTCTTCTTCCAATAATATACCTATTCATATCTCTTCCTGTCATCTTCAATGTAAAGCTATTCGTGCACTTTTATCTTTCAGTGCATGCTACTTCATGTGCTTCCTTGTTGCAGAAATCGTTTGCTCAGCACCACTTCGATTCTGTTAAGATGGTCCACATTCTTAAAATGTTAAATCTCTCCATTTAAAAATGATAAAATAGCCTCAACCTGATCCTTTTTGGTATAAGCCTACAATTAAGCAAATTTCCAGGCTTTCTTTAATGCAAAACCAGATGCCTTTACGAGGTGATGAGACTAAGAGCACCACTGGATATAATTTAAGTATTGAGGCAGGAGTAAGAGCATCATCAGACTTCAAACAGAATGGTTATAATTTGCAATCGATTCCAGATTTAAAAGGCCCTGCTCGGTCCTCTCCTCTTTGCTAGTTCTACGCATACAACTTCTCGATACCTTCTGCTCTTTGATTTCTTGCATCATTGCAAACAACTCTCATTAACCAACTTATAATTCAGATATGTATTTGGATCATTTTGTGCAAGACGCTTGGTTACCTTTTGTCAGTAACTGTTATATCTAGAAAAAAGTTGAAGGGAATAGGAGCAAAATATCAGAGCTTGATATGAACTAGCTATCATATGGAAGAGTTGAAAAAGGAGGGTAATCATTCTGAAGTTTTTTTTTTCTTCTTCTTCTTCTTTTTGAGGAATCGCTGGTCTGAAGAAAACGGTGCGAGAATTATTACTCAAGGAAGCATAATTCAGCAACCAAAAAAGCCTCCATATGCCTCAAGCCTTGCCAGGAGAGCATCGGAGAAGGACATAACACAGTGGGATCTAAATTGTTAAAAGCAGGGATTTTTTTTTTTTCATTTTATTTTTTTAGGTGTTAAAACCATGGATGTTTAGAGAATGCAGGATGAGCTTGGCGTTTCTATTTGGAATAAACAGTTTTGACTGTCAAGCATTAAAAAACAAAAACCCAAGCATTCCTTAACTCACGTCAGATAACATCAACAATGGTACTCAAGGAGATAACTAAATAGAGGAGACTGCTGAAGCCCTTTGAGATTTGGCAACAGACTTGTGACTTTGCTCAAAAATTTATATACCTATGACTCCATCCTGCTTTCGTTGCGATTCATGCTCTGATAAACCTAGAAATCTATACTATATCAGAAAGAGCATTAGCATCTTTTAGGTCCGTCAAATTTGCAAATAGCCCCAAATTCCTCTCTTTCTGCCCTAATTAACAAACCCATTACCGCTCTATCTCCATCTCCCTCCCCCTCTCTAACAACCTAACACCACCAATATGTATCTTCAATCATCCTTTTTAAATTTTTATTTTATTTTTTATTTAATATTATTTACTATTTTTTATTTTTTTCTGAACATCGCAGCTACCAATATGCTAATTTGTCAAAACTGATAAAATATTTTAAAACCAAGGGAAGTTTATTAATGAACCTAGCATTTGTATGCTATCAACTTTTGACTACTTTTTAGGGGCCAGGCATAGAGAGAATACAGTTAAAAACTGCATATTGAGCTTATCTTATATAGTCGATTGAATCTGAACTTGAAAGAAAACAAAAAGAATGAAACAGACTTTTTCATGCTATTTCAGTTTGACATGTAGGTCAAATGTTCCAATAAAGATTCATTAAAGATCACACGCAACTACATGGAATTCATAAGAACAAGTGGACTTCAGTTCCCATAACATAATATGCAAAATTAGTTGATTAGTTCCTAATAACAGTCATGAAGTACAATAGGTTAGTGCTGCTAATCTATAATCATGCGGAGCTTCTGGGAGCCATTGACTGTTGCTACTTGGATCTGAGGAAAACTAATAACAGAGCATGAGAGTTCCCTATCCTTTGTCAAGCATTCCTTTGCATGCCATCATACTGTGTAGTTCTGTTGGGCGGCATCAATATCAAGCCCTTTCATCTTGGCCATTGATTCCACATGGCCCTTAAGTGTGTGCAGCTGCCTCACCCTGCAAATTATGATCAGAAGATGGCAAGATTCTGAGTAGAGCATAAAAAGGCTTTTTGTTTGCAATTTTTTTTTTTTTTTTGGCTAAAACGGGCATTTCATACATTTCGGGTATGGATATACCCAACAAAATCAGAAAACAATAAGTCATGGAGTGCCCTAGGCAACTCTCCCTCGCCGGCCCACAGGATGTCTCCGGAGTGGCAGGCCACATATACAGCCACCCAGTCCGCCGCTCCATTGGCCTCTCTGAATACATACTTATCTTGAAAAACCACTCTATCTCTCACCATCGCCCAAATGTCTCGAAGCAGAGGGTGTCCCCCTTCACCACCGCAAGGACCTCCTTGAACCCAGCTGATTACGGTGGCCAAGCCGCCCTCCAATATAATCGAGCTAACCTGTAGCACTCGTCGAGCATGACATAGGTCAACCCAAGCTGCCCGCGGCTCTGCTCCAAAATCGAGGTGTCGAAGATTTGGTAGCCACCACTGTAGAGTTCAGGCCCTGATAACAAATCTAGCACCTCCCCTCCTGCTTCCGTCCAAAACAGAATCATCAAAGTTGACCTTAAGAAAACTTGAGGAAGGGGGTGTTGGGAATTGTATCCTAAATGTCAATCATCAGCATGTTGATGATTGAATTTTGTAAATGAATTGACAAATTAATAAAGTGTTATTTAGCATTATTCATCATTGTACATCTTCAAATGAACTCTTATATGATGAAGTCCTTAGGACTTATTTTATGATAAAGGAG
>JAOXJJ010001189.1:53215-70409 GCA_025769935.1 Phoenix roebelenii
GCTTCCTGCTCGGAGGGACGCTCGGTGGCCCCCTGCTCGGAGGGACGCTCGGTAGCCCTCTGCTCGGAGGGACACTCGATAGCTCTCTGCTCGGAGGGATGCTCGATAGCCCTCTGCTCGGAGGAATGCTCGGTAGGAATGCTCGGTAGCCCTCTGCTCGGAGGGACGCTCGATAGCCCTCTGTTCAGAGGGATGCTCGATTACAACTTTTCCCCCCAACACCTTCTTTTCCAAGACATGATCCCAAGCCCTTCCCCTGAGAATGTAGCTGACCATGAATTTTAAGAAATCAAGGGGAATATAGAAGATCACACTGTACAGCCAGATAACTCCAGCCCAGCCCCAACCAATACCCTTTATACGTGCAAAACTCCAGTTGGAATAGACAACAATAAGTGTTGCAACCTTCCAAAAATAAAAATCTCGATCAAGCAATAGCTAAGAGGATGACTGGCATACAACAAGTTACATATTACATGAACATCAATTGAACTTGAATACCACAATAATGATGCCTGCCGTTGCAGAGAGGTTACTTGGTATATAAGAAGAATCTGCAGGTAAGTTTCTTTGAAAAGAACTGGTGCCTATATGTAACTACCATTAGTTAATTGTGGTGTTGATTCAATAGATAAATGATTCCCAAGATGGCTTAACTTCACCAATGAACCATCAATTGATTTTATGTTCAGAAGCGGAGGAATGCTTTGAGAAATTTTACCAGCTGAGCAAGCAGAAAAGCAAAAACTAAGAGAAGTCCTGGTCATTCCATAAAGGACCAATTTTGAGATCGGGTGACAGAATTTGAGGGCTTGGCTCACAATGCTCCCTTGCAGGTACAACGCAGACATCTTTCCATAGCGATCGTGACGAAAGGATCTTACTTTGAATACACTCTACAGAAAGCAGAAGTTGAATGTTCCATGAGAACATGTTATATTAAAGATAGAACAAACTCCATAAGTGATATAATAATCAGTGACTTCTATTAATTACTTCCGGTTATTTCTAACTAACAAATACCATTGAAAATGATTAATTAGATACATTTTCATAAAAAAAAACTTCAGAAAATTCCCCAACACTAGAGGACTATTCAAGAAAATACCATAATGAATCAGACTTCTCAGATTTCCTTTCTCTACGATCCTAAAGTAGGACGAAGGGAGCTCAATGAAACTTACAGAAAAGAGGTCAGTACTGTTCATGACCCAGAAGAAAATCACAGTCATCCCTGCAAGATACCTGCCTAAAACCAGACCAGTAGCGAAAATTTCTCTCAGTTTCCAACTGTCTGGCATTGGAGACGGTTTAACTCGCTCCTCTGAGATGGTCATTATGGTACCTGGAAAAACCACCCAGTTCAGACTAGAGAAAGATACACATCCAATGACAAACTGCATCAGGTCAGCTACGGGGGAAATGGACAGAACGTAGTTCTTCATCCTCTGGAAAATTGCTCGACTTGTAAGAACAGCACTGATAATGACACTGAGCCCAGGTTCAGTGAAAATGTCAGAAGCACTTCTACCGAGTAAAACTTTCAATTATTATTTATATTAAAAAAGAAAAAACATGAATTCCTTTACTTGCCCGATGTCAGCTTCCATCAGTATCAATGTAGGTTAGTGCAGTTCGCTTGTCAACAAGATTGAAGAGAAGAAAATGCACTTCAGTAATACCAGCTCTTGCCTATTTAATACATGTTAAGAACAACATTAACCATCCACATCAAATATGAGTTTCTCCACTTATGAGGTGTTGAATGCAAGCAAGCAATTCCAAGATATACCTCCTTTGGGTCAGCAAGCATCCCAACCATCGCAGCATCAATTGCAATCTGGTTCTGTCCTTGATGCTCTTGCCGCTAATAAAATCACATGCTCCTTATCAACACCTTTAGCAAACACCTCAATCAGGTTTTTGTCGATGCTCAGCGTGTTGAGGGTCAGCGTCCCCATTTTATCACTGCAGAGCACGTCCATGCCAAGCCATTTCCTCGATTGCAGTCATCCTCTTAGTGATGGCCCCTCGCTGGGAGAGCCTGCGAGACCCGATTGCCATGGTCATAGACAAGACAGTGGGCATGGCTATGGGCATGCCACCAATCAGAAGGACCAAGATATTGTCTATGCCATCCCTGTACTTCCGGCGTAGCAGAGCATACATGACAATCGCCTCAACAACAATTCCAACTGCGATGGAGATGATGCAGAAATTTCTGATGGACCTAAGGACTTTCTGGAAATGGACCTTCTGGTTGGTGCTATCCACTAGATGAGCAGACCTGCCAAAAAAGGTGTGGAGACCGGTGGCTATGACAACTGCCTCAATTTCACCCTGCTTGCAGGTGAAGCCAGAATAGACTAAATCCCCAGGATTCTTCGTCACAGGAAGGCATTCTCCAGTGAGTGCAGATTGATCGATCTTTGGTGGGTCACCCTCAAGGAGGCGCGCATCGGCAGGAATGATATCTCCAAGTTTGATACTGATGATATCTCCAGGAACGAGAATCGCTGCATCCTCCTCACTCCACTGGCCATCCCTAAGCACCTGCAGACATTGCCATAAGTAGTAAAAAAAATAAAAAAAAAGTTAGATGAAAAGATTCAAAACACTGTAAAGGAATTCTTGCCATGTCTTGGAACCTTAGTTTTTGGAGCGAGATTAGCCATGAGAGCAGCCGCTGCATTGCCAGCATTGTTTTCTTCAATGAAACTAATGGTGGAGTTGATCAGGAGCAGCATGATGATTCCAATGAAGTCCTACCAATCAGGAGGTCTCCCGAAGCCATTTGCCAATGCAATGGCTGCTATTGCAGCTGCTTCCCTGACCCATGAGAGGGGATTCCACATAAACCCCAAAAATTTGAGAATTTTAGATTCCTGTCATTAAAGAACCATATAACCATGGTTTCAATAAAGAGACAAAGAAAGAACAATAGGGGGAACAATATGATAAGCAATACTGACCTTTATCTCCTCGAGCTTGTTTTTCCCAAAGAATTGGAGCCGGTTGGCTGCTTCCTGGGAGGATAGGCCTTCTTTGGTACATTTAAGATGCTGAAACACCTCCTCAATAGGAATCTGTACCTGAGGTCATGCCAGGAAAACCAACAGATTGAAATCAGAAATCTACTAGGATCTTGGAAACAATGACAAACATAATAAGTTTCACTATAATTAATGACATACAGAATATGCAATAGATTTAAAAAAAATAAACAATAATAACAGTTCTCTACCTAAGAATACAGCCTACGTCTTCCTCAGAAGTGCAGAATATGTAGATTCATGAACAGTGTGTAGATTTTCAGTTACAAAACAAGGCCCCTTTTATTCCCATAAAACTACCTTTTTATTTTCTCCAAGAAAAGGAAAAGAGGAAAAAGGTCTAGTGTTTTAGTTCAACTACAGATGGCAATTTATGATCCGACCCGTCAACCCAACCCGCAAATGGCCTACTTTAAGCAGTTTCGAGTTCGGAATAAATGGATTTGGGTTATAAACAGGTCAAGCAATCTAGACCCGCTTGTTTTTTTTTAATGAAAATAGGAGGCAGAAAATAGCTACCTCTTTTTTATTCAGAACGAAAGGTTACAAAAATATACAGAGTGTGAGCAAAAGGAGCAGGGGATACATGATTCAGGGGATATAGATAACAACAATCAAAAGAAATGCAGAGAAGAAAGCCTCTAACAGTAGTTTGGATGAACCAAGGATGCTACTTTACTACAAAGTAGCTAATGAGATGTTTCGTCCTTTGAAGAGCAAAGTTGGCCCTAGCTGTGAAAAGAATTTAGTATCTTCTGGATTAGAGAGTAGATCAAGCCCTTCCTATTCAGAAAGGGTCTCTCTTGCTAAATCTCCCACAAACAGCAGTGATTATTAAATGGGTCCACTTCTGGTTTAGACCTTTGATTCGTTTTAACCCATTTGATAATTAGCTTGAGTCATCACCTTATCCATTTAACATGTTTAAGATATGTTTAACTTATTTAAAACCAGCTTAACCTGTTTATGTCTTGTTTAACCTAACCCACGTATCATGTACAACTCGTTTAAATTCATTTAATCGGTTAAAAACCCACATAACCTATTTAACCCATTTAATTTGATCCGATCTATTTAATAAATAGGCAATGTGGGTCGGATTGGGTTACCTATTTAATATATAAGTTGGATTTAAATTTGAATTTTTGATCTATTTAATAAACAAGTCAAGTTGGATTGACAAATTTTTGACCCAACCCGCTTTTAGTTCCTGTTCCCAAATATAAAAATAAAACAACCAATATGTAAACAAGTAAATACTTAAAAAAGAAAAAGAAAACTTAATCGGAACAAAATGTTTTTCAATATAAAAAAAAACCATCAAAAAATAAATTAGAAGCATCAAATGCACTTGTTCACACAGGTGAAGCTTCACACAATGGTAAGATAGCTCCATTGCAACCTGGCATTATAAGTTCGAAACATGAAAACAGCTACTCCCTGTATATCCAACGCTCCAAGATCATTTAATGGCACAAGCCACAAGGCTGCCTTTTTTATCAAAAGAACTCATTCACAAGACAAAATCTTTGATTTTCTTTCTCTTTTCTTCTATTCATTTATTGAAAAATCCCTTTAAATCAAGAAAAAAACATCAAGCAGATCTTGATAAGCAAGAAACCATAATAAGCATTAGGGTTTTTTGCATGAAAACGCTCCTAAATATCAAATTTTGCATGAATACCCTTCCAAAATTGATATTTGCATGTATACCCTCATAAAACACTTGTTTTGCTATTCTACCCTTTTTTATCTTTGTTTTTGCTTATATACCCATGCCATCTAACATCATTAAAAAATTAACGGTAAGATTGAAATGGAGACCGGCAGCGAGGCGGTGGAGAACCGGCGGGAGGCGGTGCTAGTGGAGACCAAGGCAAATGGAGGGAGTGATGCTCGGCAGCAACCTGAGGCGACTGTGAAGCCCATGTGATCGGCAGCCCGCGTCGACCATAGTGGACCACGTACGAGATCTCCCAAGCCAAACTCCGACAAAACCAGAGCGTCTTCACGGAGGTCTTGGAGCTGCCACAGAAAAGGATCGACAGGGCCTGAAGAGCTTGGTCGACGACGACTCTTCTAGCCCGGAGCCTTGGCCGCCCTATCTCGATCGACCGGATTGTGAAGGAAATCCAGATCAGGGCAAGGCTTGGAAACGATGTCGAAGGCTTCCCATTGGCGGCGGGGCATCTGGCAATCTGCTTCAAGAAGGAGGAGGAGAGGGACATGGTGCTCCAGAGCGGTCCATGGCTGGTAGTGGGGCAGCTACTGGCCATGGATAGGTGGCACCCCGACTTCGTGCCCGGCATCCACAAGGTGACTAGGATCGTTGCGTGGGTGCGATTGTCGGCACTCCCACTCGAGTTCTAGGATAGGGAGTCGATCCTCGACATCGCCGGAGTGGTTGGACGCCCATTGGCAGTGGACGCAATGACGGATGACAGGCGGCAGCTAGGGTTTGCTAAGGTTAAAATAGAAGTGGATGCCCTAAAACTCTTGCAGCCCGGGATCTATATCCAAGGCAAATCGGAGTAGATTTGGCAGACCTTCACCTATGAAAACCTGTTGGGGGTCTGTTACAAGTGTGGATGTCTCGGCCATGGCAGGAAGATCTACAGTCCTCTGCCCCTGGCACCGGATGGGAGGAGAATCAAGGGCGGAATGATGTCAATCTGGGGTCCACCCGTCGATAACTAGGGCCCCAGAGCTCCGACAACCAGCCCGAGTTCGGTCCAGCTGTCAGCGAAGTCCGACGAGTGGAGGAAGGCGGCTGTGCGCGATCGGGGGAAAGCGTCGGCGGTGGATGCTCCCAGCAGCGACTCGGACTTCCCTATCGAGGTAAGTTTCTTCGACCCATTATTTGTTACTGAGTCAAGGCCGATCCAACTCGGCGTGGAGGGACATGGGCTACCAGGGGACCAATCGGGCCGAGTGGTGGAAGCCCAAGTGACCCCGGACTAGCAGGCGACATTCAGGGAACCTGAGTCGTCCAAACGGGCTCGAAGCCCATTGAAAGGCCGACTTTTGAACGGGCCCGCGAGCCCGAAACACATCCGAGGTCCGTACCTAAGGCAGGCCGAGCCACCCCAAGCTTCTGGCTGCAGAAGCCAACGGACTCCGCTGAACCTACCTCGACGACTCCCTCCCCTTCAGTGCCGACGACGGAGGAAAGGCTAGTGTCGGAGGACGAGCAGGCAGTGTACAGGGGCAAAGGCACTTCGCCACGCACCGTCAAAGCAAGAGGAGCGGCAGAGGCAAGGGAGGCTATTGGGAAGAGTCGAGTGATGGCAATCTCCCTGGGTGGAACCGAGGTCGGCGGCAAGGGGCCCCAGGGTCAGCGAGGGGTGGAGGTGATAGCTTTGAAGGAAAGGGTCGGTGTACTAGCAAGGAAAGGATCGAGAGGCCCAGGGGTTAGTGCTATGCAGCGGCAACATGGTGACCAAGCTCGGAGGGGGGGGAAGACTCTAAGGATGTACAAAACATGTTTGAAACCCTATACCTTAAAGGGAAGGGCCAAATACTGTGAAGGGCTGCCCTTTGATGCTGCGAAGCCTAAAACTTGCATGTCTAGGAATTGGTGGGGGAGAAGAGGACGGCTGGCAAGGACCCTCAGGTAGGTTTGGATGAAGATGGGAAGGTGACCTACAAGGCAGGAGACCAGGGGGAGGCAGGCGTCGGGGCTGACGGTTTGAATTCCACTGAGGATGCTCATAAGCGTATAGCGGCCAAGCTGAAGAAGGCTACTCACAGTTGGGAAGGCTCTTCAAACTCGGAGGGGCCCAAGCCAGGGGAGGGTAGATGCTCCCACTCAAATCACTGATATGAAGATTCTTTTATGGAACTACCGGAAAGCGGACAAACCGTCATTTAGCCCGGCATTTCGAAGGTTAGTTTACATACATGAGCTAACCATTTGTGTACTCCTAGAGACCAGACTCTCCGATAGAAGCCTACAACAAGCAAGAAGGAGGCTACCCAGATCATGGAGATTTTATGCAATAGAATCTCGAGGATTGTTAGGTGGTATTATTGTTACATAGTAGTTGGATAGCTGCAAAATTTATGCATTCAATGAATGCAACCAGAATGTAGTGATGGTCATATCTGAGAAAAACGGGCAACCCTGGGTTTTCTCTGTTGTCTATGCCACTATGGATTTCCGAGAGAGGAGGATTTTGTGGGATGAGGTAAGTAGCTTGATTCATCATGGCTACCAAACACTGGTAGATGGTGATTTTAATTGTATTGACAACCCACTGAAAAAGAGAGGGGACAAGCCGTTCACGAACAAACTGAAGGTGAGGGAGTTTCAGAAATTCATTATGGAGAATGGATTAGTATATTTGGGGTTATCGGGACCGAGATTCACATGGTGCAACAACAGAGTGGGTTGTGCCAGGATATGGGAGCGGATTGACCGGGTGTTCGCCACAATAGGGTGGGTTCAGAGTTGGCCGGATTTCAAGGTATGCCATCTGCCATGGATTGCGTCGGATCGTTGCCCTATGCTGGTAAGCACTTCCTCCACCATTCAAACTTATGGCCCATTTCGGTTTGAGAAATTTTGGCTTTCGCATCCACGATTTTGGGAGGTGGTGAGCAAAGCCTGGCAAGTGCCGATATACGGGGATGCTATATATAGGATGTCATGCAAACTTGAGATGACCAAGCGATGCCTGAGGAGATGGAACAGGGTCGAGGTGGGGAACATCTTCAGAAAGATTGAAGGGGCAAAAGCACTGATTGTAGCTATTCATGACAGAGAAAAGTAGAATGGTGGCTTGTCTGAGGATGAGCAGGGGGAACTCCGAGCACATCTGGCTATGCATCACTCCCTACTCCGGCAGCAGAAGACCTTCTCGAGACAAAAGTCAAGGGTTCAGTGAATTCTGGAGGAGGATCGCAACACCAGATTCTTCCATCAGGCCACTATCATCCCCTGGCAAAGGAACAGAGTTTACAGCATCTAGGAGAGCAGTGGTCAAGTGGCTGAGGATCCAGACTTGGTCAGGAGAATCTTGGAGGATTTCTTCAGGTCTAGATAGACAGAGCAGACTAGTGGCGAAGGGTTGCCCACCCAGCCCGCCCCATCAAGGAGGGTCACGGATGAGGAGAATAAAGAGTTGATCAAGCCAGTGTCAGCAGCAGAGATTCAGGAGAGCCTTTGGTCCCTGGCTGAGGACAAGGCTCCGGGGCTGGATGGTTTTTTTCCTCTCTTTTTTCGGAGGTATTGGCACATAGTCAAGCTGGATGTAATTGAGGCTGTCCTTCTGTGCTTCAGCTCAGCCACCATATCCAATGAGTGGAAACAGACTTTCATTACTTTGATTCCGAAGTGGCGGGATGCCACAAAGACGAGCCATTACCGTCTCATTAGCCTCTGTACCAGCCTCTACAAGATTATAGCCAAAATCCTAGTGAGGAGAGTCAGAGATGTACTGACTGAGCTGATTAGCCCTGAGTAGGGGGCTTTCATTGGGGGACGGAGTATCTCTGATATTGTATGGATTGCTCAGGAGTTTATGTGTGATCTCAGGTAGGCCTCACGTAGGAGGGGTTTGATAGGCATCAAGTTGGATATAGAGAGAGCATATGACAGAGTGGACTGGCACTTTGGAGCACATTTTCTAGAGATCTTTGGTTTTAATCATCAGTGGATCAGATGGATTTTGAGCTGTATCCGGGCACCCTCCTTCGCTATTTTGGTGAATGGCATGCCTACGTGATTCTTCGAGTCCTCAGGGAGCCTGCGGCAGGGCTGCCCATTGTCATCCTTGTTGTTCATCCTATGCTCGGACGTTCTATCCCGAGCTCTTCGGAGCACCGTGAAGACCCACGAGCTGGAGCCTTACAGGCCGAGGGCAGGTACATTCCAAATTTTTTATTTATTGTTTGTTGACGATTGCTTCCTAATGGCTTGTGCGAGTAGGAGGTCGGCACAGGCACTCCGAAGGATACTTGTGGAGTATTGCAGTGCATTCGGGCAGCGGGTCAATCTAGCTAAATCGGCTATATGCTATAGTCCAAAGATCGAAGCTCAGGTGAAAGGTGCCATCTCGAAGATCTTAGGGATTGATGTGCAGGAGGTTACTATGCGGTACCTAGGGGTTTCCATTACCGGCCGACGACTGCACAGGGCAGACTGCTCGGGGGTGGAGTTGACTTTCCGACAATGCTTGGAAGGGTGGCAGGTGAGCACTCTTTTCATGATGGGCAGGGTTACTTTGGTCAGGTCGGCGCTGAGCTCTATACCCTTATACCTGCTTTCAAACACCATTGTCTCGATTGCTCTACTAAGGCCGTTGGAGTAATTGCTTCGGAGCTTTGTCTGCGGTGGGCGAGTGCATTGTGACTACTGGGCTGCCAGATGGGCCAACCTGGACCAAAGTCGGCAGCCCATCTGAAGGCCACTACCTATTTCTTCAGGAAGGAGAAACTGATGTACGGTAGCTCAGTCGTCGAACCCTCTAAAACCCTAATAGTGCTATTCCTGACCCCACGTCACTGTTCCTTTCTCACTATTCTTCTTCCTCATAGACAAGGCTCCCTGAATGGACGTCTGTGTCACTGAAGAATGTGCTTGTGACTCCTCCCCGAAACTAGGTGAGCCTCCCAACCCCCTTGTTTCTTTTTTCATGCTTTTCTTCCTCCCGATTTACTCGGGATAACACAGAGAGAGAAAAAGAAAGAAAGAAGGAAGGGGGGACTCACCCATGCATGTGTCTCCTCCGCGGGAAGAAGGTGAGGGTCGGCCTCCGCGGGTGCCGCCGGTCTCATCCTGGCCCTCTCGAGCATTCGGGCGAGGGACCACTTTCCTATGTTCACGAAAAAGAGGAGGTCGGGCTGCGGGCGTCGCTGGCACCGCCGGCCTCAGGCCGTTCCCCTCCCGAGCTCCCTCTCCGACGTGGGTTCTTCTCCCGAGCACCCCGACTTGGGATTTTCCTCCCCTTGTGTTCCCGGGAGAAGAGGGGGAAGGTGAGAGAAAGAAGAGAAGGAAGAAAGATGGGAGGAGAGGGAGCTTCGGGAAAGAAAAGAAAAAGAAGAAAAGAAAAAAAAGAAAAGAAGAAGAAGAAGAAAAGAAAAAGGAAAAGAAAAGAATAACAAGAAAAAAAAAAGAAAAGAAAAGGAAAAAAAAAGAGAAGGCCCATCGTGGGCCGAACCGGGCCAAGCTTGGGCTCTATTCATTGCGGGCCTAACTTGGGCCCAGTTCAGCCATATTGAGCCCAGTTGGGTCGTACCCTTTGTGGACCCAACTTGGGCCAGTCCAGCCTTGTTGGGCCCAACTTGAGCTCAGTTCAGTCGTGTGGATCCTGTTGGACCGTGTCCAATAGTATTTAGTTTTGCTTAGCTCTGAGATTAATAAAAAAATTAATTATATTCTAATGATATTTAAATAGGTGCACCTAATCCGTTTGTGTGAAATGAGATTTAAGTGAAAAGAGATAAGTAACTTAATATTTCAAAGTGTGTTTTCTAAATTATTTGATAAATTAATTATCAATGGATTAAATTTTGAGATATATTTTGTACTTAGTAAAATGGGTCAGGCATATTAAATACCATTTGAAAATTTTGTAATATGCTATGAAATATGTAAAATTTGACTGGGCAAGTTATCTATTTTGTATATATGTATTTCCAGCATGGTTATGTTCTGGCCTCGCCAATGGAAATTATTCATTGGCCCTGTCGACTTGTATCTGTGAGAGACTAGTTTCAACACCGTTGCCACCGATGATTAAAATAGTGGTTTTTGGACACCATTGCCACCGGTGATTAGAATAGTAGTTTTTGAATATTGTTGCCACCGGTGGTTAATAATAGTAGTTTTTGGCACTTGTGCAACCCATGCCACTGGGTTACATAGCCGTAGCCTATTAATGTTAGAAGTCTAATATCAGAGTTTTTTGAAAATGACAATAAGTTGCAAAAAGAAAAATATGCTTATTTGTCACTTAATTCTCAGTCATTATTTTATGCTTTGATTAAATATCTGGTATGCTTTGGCTCCACTGAGGAGTATTATGTTGTTTATTGAGCTAGTGTAGCTCATTGTCCTATTTTGTCTATTTTTCAGATCCAGAAGCTTGATCGCACAGAATTGGAGAGTCTGATAGATTTTTTTCCAAAAGTTTGCTCAAATCAGAATTTTGATTAGACTACCTGAAATACTTGAATTATGTTGACATATGCTACTTTGAAACTTTGTAAAATTATTTTGAATATATATAAATATTTAAGTAAATTTTAAGCATCTATAATAGCCTTGATATGATCAGCTGCCTTGCACGCCCGCATGGCCGACCATGCGAGCGTGCTGCGTCTGTCGCTCTTTGAGCTCGAGGCGTGACAGATTTGGTGACATCAGAGCCTAGGTTTTAGGATTTCTAGGATTCGTTGGAAAGGTTGAGAGATGGGTAGGATTTAGACAAGAGGATAATAATAATTGCTTTTTGCTAATAACCTTTTGATTAAATTGTTTGGATGATCTTATGACATTTAACTATTTTCACTGAATCAGAATGTCGCCTAGCCGTGCCCGTAGTCTAAGACAGATGGTTGGGGGGTCTCGAGGTAGAGTCCCTACTAATCAAGCGGCCAAGGCATCGTAAAGCCCGAGGTCCCAGAATGAGGCCTTCGAAATTCACCAAGAAGGTGGGGCTGGTCAATCAATAATCAATCAGCCAACCCTGGGTCAGTCGACATTGACACCAAAAAATGTTGTTGGAAAGCAGACCCAGGTGCTCAAGCTGATCGAAGAGGTCATTGGGCTGGTACGTGAACAGAGGCAGCAACCTCAGCAATCAGTCCAGCAGGATGTTGGTTCCTCTGAGCAAAGGACTAATTCAAGAAAATGGCTCCTTTGGCCTTTAAGAGCACCACTAGTCCTAAAAAGGCCGAAGCTTGGATAAATGAAATGGAGACTTCCTTCAGAGCAATAGAGTGCACTATTGAAGAGAAGGTCAGATTTGCCATCTATATGCTTCAGGACCGAGTTCATCATTGGTCAAAATCTGTGGAGTGCACATTGGCACACGAGCATAAGCCAGTCACCTGGCAGAAGTTTCACACAGCCTTCTACTTCAAATATTTTCCTTCTAGTTGCCTGAGGGAGCTAGAGAGGAAATTTTTCAAACTGTCTAAAGGAAACAAGACTATAGATGAGTATGAGTCAGAGTTTGATAGCCTGTCTTGGTTTGCTCCCACCCTCGTTATGGATGTAGAATCCAGGATGAGGAGATTCGAAGAAGGGTTGAAGGCTCACTTACGTCGAGGTTTGGCCGCAGTGCACTCAGCAAACTATGATGATCTGGTAGACGGGGCCAAGAATATGGAGATTGTCTGGAAGGAGACTCAGGATACCAAAGAAGGAAAACACAAAAGAGGAGCAGAGATTTTGATAACCATAGTGGACAGAATTCTGTCAAGTCTACACAATCTCGCAATAGATCTTAGCAATCAGGAAAGCAGGGATCTTATGGGAAGGCTCCTCAATATCAGCAAGACCAGCCTAAATATGATGCATGTGGTGGTATGCATAATATTGAACACTGCAAACGATTATCCGGCGCCTGCTTCAGATGCGGCCATCAAGGTCATAAGATAGTGGAGTGCCCTTGCAATCAACAAGACTCTCAATCAGTTCAGAGGCCTTAATCTACAAGGATCCAGCAAGTGCAAGCTTCTCTTGCTCCAGTTCAGTCGGCTCAGCCTTCTTTTCCCAAGCAGCAGAAAAGGGGGAGACTATGCACACAGGGCCGTGTTTATGCACTAACTCAACAGGATGCTCAGGCATCCAACACTGTGGTGTCAGGTATACTACCGATTGCATCTATTTATGCTCATGTGTTGTTTGATTCTGGTGCTACACATTCTTTTGTGTCATTTACATTAGTGAAAAAACATGATTTTCCTTGTGTGTCTTTAGATTATGATTTGCATGTTGGCACCCCTGCTGGGGATGGGGTGATCGCTAATCAGGTCTGCAAGATTTGTTCACTTCAGATTGTAGGTAGAGACATGATTGCTAATTTGATAATCATTGATATGCATGATTTTGATATAATATTGGGTATGGACTGGTTAGCAACACATTTTGCTACTATAAACTACCATGAAAAATGGTTAAACTTTCATATCCCTAGAGATACTAAATTTAGCTTCATGGGTAGTAGTGCATATATGCTTATTTGTGAAAATGATAATAAGTTTCAAAAAGAAAAATATGCTTATTTGTGACTTAATTCTTAGTCATTATTTTGTCTTTTGATTAAATATTTGGTATGTTTTAGCCCTACTAAGGGATATTATGTTGCTTACTAAGCTAGTGTAGCTCATTATCCTATTTTGTCTATTTTTCAGATCCAAAGGCTTGATCGCACGAGATTGGAGAGTGCGATAGATTTTTTTTTGGAAAGATTTTGCTCAAATCAGAATTTTGGTTAGACTAACTGAAATACTTGAATTATGTTGACATATGCTACTTTGAAACTTTGTAAAATTATTTTGAATATATATAAATATTTAAGTAAATTTTAAGCATCTGTAATAGCTTTGATATGATCAGCTATCTTGCACGCCCGTACGGTCCGCCGTACAGGCGTGCGACGTTTGTCGCGCTTTGGGCTCGGGGCGTAACAGGCGTGGAGGCGGTACCCATTTGCTTGCTTGAAAGGTCCTCTATCAGCCGATGAGCACTAGGAACTGGGCATTCACTCCCTCCTTACTTGGCGAAAGGCATTGGCAGCTAGGCATGTGGTCAGATTCATTCTGGAGCCGGATGGGCTATGGAGCAGATTGATGAGAGCAAAGTATGAGGAGCAGAGTGCCGAGGATTCATTCAGACCAGGACGTCAGTGCTCTTACATCTGGCGTGAGATGTGTGCGCGAGCCCCACAGGTGCTCCCCTGTATCTCTGGGGCAGTGGGGGACGGCCACAGCATTGATGTTGTCGAAGACAGATGGATAGTCGGACTACCGCTATCCAGATGGTCGACCATGTTGGACCCAAATGCGACAGTCGGGAGCAGAGTGAGTGACCTTCTCGCTTCGAGAGAGAACAGATGGGATGCTGATCGGATCCATCTCCTCTTCAGCGATGACTTAGCAGAGAGGGTATTGGCCACACCTCTACCCCTCGAAGGGATGGCAGATAGGAGGGTATGGATCCCGATAGGGAGGGCGAGAGCTACAGTCAGTGATCTCCAGGCGATAGTGGACCCAAGGTCTGCTCGCTAGCTGGAGGGGCGCTGGATCTAGCGGTTACGTGTCCATCCACGTGTGGCTTTATTCCTATGGAGGGTGTCATGGGGCATTCTACCTACCAGAGGGATCTTGGCTAGGAGGAGGATCGAGATACCAGCCGACTGTGAGGGATGCTCGGAGGAGGAGAAGACCATCAGCCACGCCTTGTTTACATGCCCGCGGGCGCTTCAGGTTTGGGGCCTTGCCTCTACTTACCAGCAGACCTTCACTTCTATGGAGATATTTCTGAGTCAGTTGAGGGACTCAGCCCGAAGACCTGGTATGGCAAAGAGGGGAGTTGTATGGGCATATGTGGCATACCATGTATGGCTGGACAAAAATGCGAGGATCTTCGAGGACAGAGGATTATATCCGAGATCAGTGGTGGATAAAGCTTTTGCACATGCAGCCGAGCTGGTAAACGCTGCAGCTGAGATCTCACCTAGAGATGACAGAGACATCTGGGGTTCCTCTTTGGCTCTTGCAATGCCTAGGTATGCGATGATACCGATGATATCCTAGGAGCCTCCATCCCCTAGTTTCCTCAAGGTAAACTTCAACGGCATAATTTCAGAGGACGGCAGCATTTCAGAGGGCGGCAGTAGATGCGGCGTGGGTTTGTGATCAGAGACCAGGACTCCATGCTGATTGCAACTGGAGGTCGGTGCATATTTGATAAGTCTGTCCTTGTGGCAGAGCTGCGCACGGCGTGGGAGGGCCTCGTCCATGCCAGAGTGCACCTGGGTGCTCGGCGGATTTTTCTTAAGGACGACTCGACCACAGTGATCGGCTGGATCCGGAGCGACATGCCAGGTCAGATGTGCACCCACTACTCTAGGATATTTGCAGCCATGTGGAGGAGTTTGATTCATTTCGGACCTCGCATGTGTTTTGGGAGGCGAATAGTGCTGCGGATTGGGTTGCCTCCTTTGTAGCACACCACTTCGGGGTTGTCTTATGGGGGATCTCCGATCAAGTGCCGTAGGTACTAGATCGTGTTTTGTATTGTGATTGTTCTGGGCATACTCACGGCCGAGTGTAGTGAGACGTCATTGCACCAAAAAAAAAGTAACGGTTGCAAATTAAAATGACTAAAATATCCTTAATGGTTAGATGTGCAAAAAGAAATATTTTTAAGACGATCGCGATGGAGGACAAAAAATAATTTAAAATTTTTATTTTATTTTTAATTAAAATAAATATAGTTTTTATTAATGGTGTTAGAAGAACAGTTATATTAGGAGTATTTGTGCAAAAACTATATTTTATAAGCGTACATAAATAAATATAAATTTTAAGAAGGTATTTACATAAATTTGAGTTTTTAGAAGGGTATTCATGCAAAAAAATACTAAAATTATATTCAAAGTCTTTATTTTTTTTCTGAAAACTTCTATTTAAGAAAATAGAAAAAGCAGGATTGATTGAGAAACAGAGTGGAAAAGCCTCACCAAATCGACCGACTCGATTAGGATATCCTGCAAACCAAGTCGTGTTGTTGCTATCCCCGCTCATCTTTGCACAATGAAGGAGACAAAAGAACTCCCGAAGACAAAATCCTAAAAAACCATAATGTCTAAGATAAATAAGAGAAGAAGAGAGCAGTAAGGAAAGAAAAGCTTTAAAAGTAGCAGAAGTGAAACAAGAACTCCCACCTCTCTCCTCTTAGGAGCGGCTCCCAGGATTCCTTCCCGCGAATCCCTCTTCCAATATAACAACAGATAGCATTTATTACTAGCCAATATCAAATTATGTTTTTTTTTGAAAAAAAATCTTTTTTTGGCGCAACGACGCCTCACACACAGCGAACTGATGCTTGGTTCTCCCAAAGAAACCCTCTAGTATCATAAGCCGCAAAGAAGGTCACCCAGTCGGCCGCATTGTTCGTCTTTCGGTAAATATAGGTGACTCAAAAAGAGCCACACCCTCTCGCTGGTCTCAGTATGTCGTGGAGCAGTGACTACGGACTCGCATCTCTATGCCGACCTCGAAGCCACTCGATCACCATAGTCGAGTCTCTTTTAAGGTGAATGCAGGTTGCACTTAGAACATGCCTCACATAGAAGAAGCCCTCCCATGCAACTCTAAGCTCAGCTCCAATGATAGAAGTGTCGAAGATCCGTGGCGGAGTACCCCAACACTTTACGGCATTGCTTGGATTGCTAAGAGTTTAAACTTTACTGGGATCAAGTTCCTCGTCACGTGTACCAGCATCCGCATCTGCTTCTCCATCAGTTTAATCCCGCTATGGATAGCTTCCCGCCTCCTCGTACTTTTCCTCTTTTTGCTGTGGTGTTCTGGTTGCATCGCCACTCTTTTCTTCTCCTTCGTTATTGTAAAGGAATTGCAGCTGAGGTCACCTGTGCGTCCCTGCGGGGCTCGGCCGGATTCCATTGAGCACCTCTTTCTGAGGCGTCGTTTTATCAAACACTTGTGGTGCACCATTGAGCACCTCGTCGGAGTTCGCGGGACGCCAGGATGAGCGAAGGCCTGGTGGACGATTGGAGGCGTTCCCTCTTCTTCTTTACAGGAGAAACGGCACAAGCGGCCAATCCGAGGATGCAGATGAAGCTCCGTGTATCGCTGGCCATGGCGTATTGAGGATGGGGAGATGGCATGACCAAGGGCTTCAGGTTTTTTTTGAGAAGAAGGGCTACGTATGCTTGACTGAGCGTTTTTATGTGGGCTTAATCTGCGGGTCCGTTGAGTCGGGCCCAATTGGGGGGCTGATTCTAAAATGTTTACTTTTTTTACCATTTTTTTTTTCAAATCTTCCTCTCCCTCCTCTTCCCCTGTTTTAAATTGTATTCCTTCACTTCAACATCTTAATGAATTGACGGGTGCTTGCTGCTTAGGCACCGGTTTGTTATGGGAAAAATAAAAAAGAGCAGAGTTTC
>JAOXJJ010001189.1:71298-86309 GCA_025769935.1 Phoenix roebelenii
AATATGAGGACATGGAGGCATGGATAATCTCATAACTATACTCACCAGCTTATGGTACAAAACCAAAATCCTGAGTTCACCCAAAATGGCATCATCAACCTTAATCCAATATGAACAGATAGTAACTGCAATTTGACAGAGATTTAGTACAACAAGCAGCTAACGCAGCTCGTTGAATAATCATTATTAGCAAGGACTGATGTTTAAGTTCAGAAACTAAGGCACTATTTTCTTTTACCGTAAACAAAAGTTTTAGCTTTTCACACACACACCCCCAACCCACAAAAAAAAAAAAAGGAAGCCATCAGCACTGCTCCTGCACTGCTCATCATGAGAAGACAAGGAAACTGATTGTAATTTGTTAAGATAAATAGACTTAGAATTACATTGCACTCGCTGCATCACATACTGACATAATTTCTACTTCTTTCTCTGAATTGTGAACGCTCTCTGCTTCCCTTGCATGCCCACCAGTTCATGCAAGTCTCTTTCCTTTGCACAAATTACCACTACACTGTGTAACTCTGCTGGATGGTGTTGATGTCGAGCCCCTTCAGCTTGACCACCGATTCCACATGACCCTTTAGAGTGTTAAGCTCTCTTAGCCTGCAAAAGATCACAAAAAATGGCAGAATTTTAGTGTCTAGCAATTGCTGATCTTATTTTAGAGAAATGACAGGCTCTCGTGTGTCACTTTATGACGGTTTCAGCATTTGTTGATTTCCAAAGTAGAGATAAATTTCTTAGCGGCCACCGGGGTGTAAAACCAAATGAATCAAATTAATTAGACAAGCAATGTGCTGTAGGAGATTGTTGCAATGGATGTGTGATAAAATCAGGAAAAGGCAGAGTGAGGAACTCGAGAATGTCGGTTGAAGGCAAAGTGGTAGAAAAGCAATAGCAATTGTGCACAGACATGAATAACAAAAAATTTTAAAAAACTTTAAAAAGGAGAGACACTCGAATAGGTGTTGAAGGATTTAAGAAGAGAAGACCACCTAGATGTAACATGGTTAAATTGTGCAGAAGGATATAGCAAGTTTGCCATATCCCCAGAGGTATTCCTTAATAGGAACAACAGGCAAATAAGGATTGTCAAAGCGAACACACAAAAGGTTGAGATGAGGCTTGATAAGCTACAACAGTCAGAAATAAAAGAAAACATTGGCAAAACCATCAAATATTTGACTAGTGAGTTCATAAAACCTCCAGAGGAAATAACGAAAAGCATGGTGACTTCAGAGAGCAACCGCTGCTTTTTGGACTTTTAAAACCACTTACTTTGCAATCTCTGCTCGCCGTTTGGCCTGCTCAGCAATTTCTGAGAGCTCATGATAGCTGCTCTTCTCACTGAAAAGAGTGCTAGTTTCCCGAGGTTGGAGTCCATGAAGCGTTCTCTGTGCCGTAGCCCATTGAGCTTCCCTCTCCTCTCTACCATAATCCTTCTTAGTGGTGAAGGCAGTCTGCAGTCATAGAAGAGTAGATGATAAGCAAAAAAGATCAACAGCAAGCAACAAGGAAAATGGATGGCTGTCTGAAGGAATCGACAAACTGAATAGGTAACAAGACATTAAATAGGTGCCATACCTTCCTCTCTAGGAGATTATCCCAAGCCTTCCCACTTAGAATGTAGCGAATGGCAAATTTGAACCAGTCAAGTGGGACAAAGAAAACAATGCTGTAGAGCCAGATCACTCCAGCCCAGCCCCACCCGACACCTTTAATCCGTGCAAAACTCCAGTCGGCATAGACAGCAATGAGAGTTGCAACCTGCCAATAGGAATGTTGGTTCAGTCGTGGCAGTAGCACCAGATGCATGAGTACTTATTTTAATTGAGTAGGAGTAGACCTGTTTGCAGACATTTATGTTGTAAAAGTTTAATGGAGCATTAGCTCTGGTTATGTGGGACATGATTGGATAGTGGAATGCAACTCCACACATAGAAAATGGCAAGAGTCAAGATGCAGAAAAGAGTAGAAGTATCAGCACTGCGACCACATATGAAGAGCAAGGACGGGGTTCTAGGGCCGCTTCTTATCAATGGTCAATGAGCATAGTACCCAAAGTCAAGTAAACAAACTAGCTTTGCAGATTGCAGGAAAGAGGACTTAAGGAGTAGAGGATTCTGATGGGCTGTTACACTTGACATCCTGTATCTTGTATGTTAAAGCTTTTTGAATGTTGGAAAGTGAAGACAGGTTTGTTGATGAGATTATTGATAAACATAAACCACTTGCTGATATTGATAATGAGACATTATTATAAAAAGATGAAGACTGACGGAAAATACAATACTAGGGGGGGAACTTACAAGTTGAGCAATCATAAAAGCACTGACTAGAAGAAATCCAGGGCGTTCGACAAAGCACCAACTGCGAGACCGGGTGACGAATATGAGAGCCTGACTCACAATACTGACTTGCAAATATAATGCAGCCATCATTTCATTGTCGTGGTGCCTCAATGATCGAACCTTGAATTTATCCTGCATCGAGGTATCATAATCGAATAAATCAATGTTATCTAGTAGATAATGGGGAAGCATCAGTCGTCATGCTCATCCAAAAGCAGTTCCAGATGTAGGAGAAGGGGATTGAAAATACTCACGGGAAAGAAGTCAGTCTCCTTCATAGCCCAGAAGAAGATGACAGTCATCAATGCCAAGTAAGTACCCAACACTACACCAGTGGCAAAAATCTCTCTCAACTTCCAGCTGTCTGGCAGCGGAGATGGCTTCACTCGATCTTTCGATATTGTCATGATCGTACCTGCACTCGAATTACCGCATAAGAAGGGAGTCTCTATTAGCTTAGAAGTTGAGGGAACATACAGAAAGAATAATTGAACTATTCAGTAAGGGATTCACCGTCATTAAGGATGGCAATGATCAAAACCATGAAAGGCGAGAAGTCGAATTTCCATATCAGTGCAATAAGCATGAACCCAAGCTACAAAATTTTGGAAGAAGAGAGAACAGTTCATCAGTATCCACAATTAGGATCTACGAGGAAAGAATCCAACAATTTGACCAGCACACCAGAAACAAATTTGCAAAAGCATTTCGGAAATTTTATCTCTATTTGGTACTTACCACAATACGGATGGTGATTGAAACTGCGTAGATCTGCAAGCGACAGAGAAGAAAAGAAATATCAGCCATAGCAAAGTGCAAAGAATCCAGATTTGGAAGATGAATACTGGCAGATAGAGCTCACAGTGTAGTTCTTCATTCTCTGGAAGATTGCTCTGCTGGTGAGAACAGCACTGATAATGACACTGAGCCCAGGTTCAGTGAGGACTATGTCTGAAGCACTTCTAGCAGCATCGGTGGCATCGGCGACGGCGATTCCTATATCTGCTTTCTTCAACGCCGGTGCATCATTCACACCATCTCCTGTCATTCCACATAAGTGCTTCCTTTCCTGCAACCTCTTCACGATTTCGTATTTATGCTCTGTTTCAGAGAGAGAGAGAGAGAGAAAAGGAGACAGCCCATTGTCATTACAATCGAAGTTTATGAAGTGCAGATTTATCAGCAGGGAATATGCAAATGAAGCGCACCAGGAAAAACTCCAGCAAACCCATCAGCCTTCTCGATCAATTCATCTACTGGAAGTCCAGCAATAGAATCATCTTTGTGCTGACCAAGCAAGGAAGAGGATGGGTACATGTTTGTTCCCATTCCAAGCCTCCGGCCAGTCTCCTTGGCAATCGCAAGCTGATCGCCTGAAGGCAGAAAATTTTATTTAAGAACAGATGACAAGCTAAAGTTTACGATAAATCGATAACTCAATGATGGAAGGATTCAGCCTAATTACCCGTAATCATCTTCACATTCACACCAAGGTTGAGAGCCCTACGAATGGTCTCTGCACTATCATGCCTTGGAGGATCAAAGAGAGGCAACAATCCAACAAATTGCCATGGCCCCCCTGCACTCTCCTTGGTTTTCTCAGGAACTTCCTGCCACCGGAGCCAAGACCAGTAACGTTAAGGAATAAGGAATTCATTATGCCAATAAGAGTACTAATAGTGATTACAATCATAAACCTGTCTTGCAACAGCCAGTGACCGAAGCCCGCGTTCAGCAAATTTGTCGATCACGCTGTGAGCCCTTTTCCTGACATCCTCTCTGCAGCTGCAAAGGTCCATGATCTGTTTCCATGGACAAGTTAGAATTAGCGAGCCGTAAACTATTGTGGTCTATCCAAAGAGAAGTGAGGATCGAAAGGATGAACAAAACCAGCAAGCACTGTACCTGTTCAGGGGCCCCTTTACTCGCACGGTGCCAGCTGCCATCAGCATCGATGTAAGTAAGAGCAGTTCTCTTGTCCACAGGGTTGAAGGGAAGGAAATGCACCTCCCTGATGCCAGCTCTTGCCTGAGAGTCATACATTGGTATCTCGACTTAATAAAGAGCCAGAGGAAAAGAAGCTTCATACGTCGCCATGAATTCAAGAAATAATTCAAGAAATGGATATGAATGAGGGAGATATACCTCTTTAGGGTCAGCAAGCATGCCAACCATGGCGGCATCGATAGCATCCTGATTCTCTGTCCTGGAAGCCCTGGCTGCCAATAGGAGGACATGGTCTTTATCGACACCTTTGGTGAAGACCTCGACAAGGTTTTTGTCGACGCTGAGCTTGTTGAGGGTGAGGGTGCCGGTTTTGTCGCTGCAGAGGACATCCATGCCGGCCATCTCTTCGATCGCGGTCATCCTCTTGGTGATGGCACCTTGCTGGGATAGCCTGTGAGACCCGATGGCCATGGTCACCGAGAGGACGGTCGGCATGGCGATCGGTATCCCTCCGATCAGGAGGACCAAGAGGTTGTCGATCCCGTCCCTGTACTTGCGGTGCTGGATCGGGAACATGACTATGATCTCGACAATGATCCCGACGGCGATGGAGCAGATACAGAAGTTACCAATGGCTGTCAGGACCTTCTGGAAATGCCCGACTTGGTTGGTGCTGTCCACCAGATGGGCTGCCTTCCCGAAGAAGGTGTGAACCCCGGTGGCGATGACGACGGCCTCGATCTCACCTTGTTTGCAGGTTGAACCGGAGAACACCTCATCTCCCGGATTCTTGCTGACGGGGAGGGACTCGCCGGTGAGCGCGGACTGGTCGATCTTCAGAGGATCTCCCTCGAGAAGACGCGCGTCAGCCGGGATGATGTCTCCCAGTTTGATACTAATGATGTCTCCCGGAACCAGAATGCAAGCATCCTGCTCACTCCAGACGCCATCTCTGAGCACCTACAAACATCAAACCATGCAGAAGAACGATAAGAGAAGCAATTCATTCGACTGCAGGAAAGATATGAATTTTTACGAGATTCGAGAGCTTCTTCTCACCTTCGTTTTCGGAGCGAGGCCAGCCATGAGGGCGGCCGCTGCGTTGCCGGCGTTGTTCTCTTCGATGAAAGAGATGGTGGAGTTGATGACAAGCAGCGCAATGATTCCCACGAAGTCTTGCCAGTCTGGGGGCTTCCCGCCACCGTTTGCCAAGGCAATAGCCATGATCGCAGCCATCTCCATGACCCAGGAGAGGGGATTCCACATAAATCCCAAGAACTTGAGAAATTTGCTTTCCTGTTGCAAAGCATCATTCTAAGCTTTTAGAAAACCACGCGCACACACCACAAGGAAGAAAGGTTAAGATTTGGGACCTTCTTTTCTTCGAGCTTGTTGGGGCCGAAGATTTGGAGCCGGTTCTCTCCCTCCGACGCCGAGAGACCTTCCCGGGTACATTTCAGCTGTTCGAACACTTCCTCTACGGGAATCCGTTCCTGTGTAACATACCAAGAACGCACACAAAGTCAGTAGCCGTGAGCCATCTCCTACAACTGCTGCACCGAGGAGAGGTTTCAAATTTCAACGGTGTCGAAAGCCTCAGCAAATTTATCCGAAAAAAATCTATGTAAGTTCCAGAAAAAAGTGCACAAAATGCGAACGAGGAAAAGAGAAGCTATGAAACAAAGTCCTCGACTTCAGAATCACATAACATTCAACGAACTTTCGAATCACGCCCCTCGTAGAAACTGGTCGTAGACGTCACTTGGCTGGCAAAAAGTCAAGCCAAGCAGAGCTCAAGTTTTGTTTGTCTTGCTCCACCAATCTGTCCTTCAATGTTCCAAGTTTAAACTCAATTGGAGCTTGATTTGCCTTCTAGATGAATGAGATTAACAGAGAATGATGGATAGAACCAGCAAGAGGGAACAAATACAAAAAGTCATGTTATGCACAAATTAATACTTCTTTGGGATAGAAAACAGAAGGGACATCAAACTACACTCCTGAATCCAACCACCAGAATAATCTTTACATAATTAAAACAACTCATAAGGAAGAAAGACTTGGTCCACCGGCCTACAAGGGCAATAATTACGTGGGAATGATCAAATTTTATATAAGAAAAAGGACAACCTTTCTAAATTCCAAGTTCGAATATTAGATATCGAGAACCCTATGCACCAAATCCTGATGGTGTGGCTTGCAAGTCAACGAACGTTGGGTGCAGAATAAAAAAAAAAAAAAAACTGCAACGTAAGACGTCACATCAATCCTCCAATCACTATCGTCCGATTAGATCAGTTCTTGTCTCACTTATTACCCTTCAAAAAAAGTTGGAAAAACCGCACCCCATCAGCACCACCACGTTTTTATTTCTTTACTGTTTTTTTTGGTTAATCTAAGAAAAAATAAGCGAAAAGAAAGGAAAGAAGTAGAACTGTAAAAGGATATGGAAGCTTTGATTTCTAGAAAACAAAACGCTTTAACGGCCCTGATCAAGATGGCAGTGAAAACAACCGTGATCGAAGCAGGAGTTGGTCCGTTGGATCGCATTTGACGCCGGCGGAAGCTTAGCTTTTTCCAGATTCGAGCGGAGAGACAGGCATTAAAAAAAACCGTGCATGCGACTGCTAAAAAGGAGATCCGTTAACGGATCCAGTACAACTTATTTTAAATATTCAATTTATTGATTTATTTGATAATTTACTTTCTTGAAATATAATATATTTATTTGTACCTACTTCTATTTTGTTACACCGTAATGGCTAGCGAAAGGCTACCTGATTGTTTCGCTTTTATTCAAAAGCAAAAAAAAAAATCTCAAAAGAAAAAGTTATATTAAGCTTCAATATAAGCTAGAGACACCAATTCCCTCTTCCTTCTTTCGGAACTTCATCCCATCATCCACATATAAAGTGATTTAGAAAAATAGAAAACGTCATCAAAAATCTAACTAAGCAAAAGCGGAAGAGTTAGAAACAAGGAGAGAAGGGAGGGGGGAAAAAAGATATTAGTAGTAGAAGAAGCAGCGGCTCACCAGATCAACGGTCTCGTTCTTGATCTCATCGAGACTGATCGCGTTGTCCCCTCCCATCCTCTCTCCTTCAATCGAAATACCAGAAAAAAAGAACCCAGTAGTCCCTAGCTAGGCGACCGTTGCCCTCCTTTCCTCCTCTCTTCTGAAAGAAAGAAAGAGAAAGAAGGGGGGGAGAGAGCGGCTCACGGTGCCCTCTGCTGCAGCGCGAGCACCCAGCTTTATACCCCGACGCCCCACCCCCTACGCCAAACTCGGCGGGCCCCACCCTGGACGCCCGCGCCCGCCCACGAGCGGAGGCCCCCTCCGCTGTCCTTCGTTTACCAGCTGACGTGCCTTCAATGACGCTACGTGGCCCTATCCTGTTGGCCGACTCCAAAAGGCCAGCTCAATTCTTGGGCGGTTTTGACCTCGAAGCCCCGGGTCCCACTTTTACTCGCTGTCTCGGCGGCTCGGATCCCTGTGCCAATATTGGAGCGGTCCGGTCTGCCACGGACCGGGTTGCGGTTTATTTATTATTCTCCTCCCGCCGAGGCCGCGGCACGGAGATCGGGAACGACGGTTTTTTTAATTTTTTTAACTCAATCATTATAAGAATTATAAGATCCTGGCCGTTGGATCAAGCACGTCGGTTAGAAATAACCGGAGAACATGATGAGCAGGGATAATGTTGTCTCTGTAATCCTTAAATTATGATGTAGTGGAATTAGGGGAAATCATATCAATTAGTTATAATAGTGTGAAGGGAAAGGTGATAGCATCGTGGATACCGCTGCAACGGTTTGGATTACCGAGGTCATATCCACATCGGAGTTCAATTAGAAAAGTGGGATTCGGATTCGAATCCAGTAAAACTCCTGAAATCCCAACTCGCATCCAAACTTGATTAAAAATCCAATTCGAGTTTGGATTCAATTTTTTTTAGATTAAATTTAGTACATCATTTGAATGGATCAACTTAGTTGAGAATTAACAATTTTGGATTATAGTGACTTACGGTAGGTTACAATGGAAGATGTAGAAAATAAATTTGTGGACCAACTGTTTCTTGCTAGATTCAGCTTGACTTGACCGGTACATAACCCGAACAATTAGCCAAGGGGTTTCTGTGTGCAGAGGAGATTTCTTTTTTCTTCTAGTGGAAATAAGAGAGTCGAGCTTCTCTGAGTTCTAAAGATTATAGCTAAGAGATAAAAATAGATGATTCATGATATAAATTTTTTTTCTTTGTTTTCCAACAATTAACATCATATCATGTAATATGAAAGAAATAATACAAATTTAGTTGACCCTCTTGCTCTTTAGAGTGGCTTTATGTCTTCAAATGACAATTGCATGTATGTCACAATAAAGAAAGATCGAGTAGTTTGAATAGAAGTAGTGATATGATGAATAATAATTTTAACCTAACCAAAACAAAGATGAACACTCAATCGACATCATTTTTGTGGGGACTCTCACGATAATAAACTTCATAAAAGAATGCTGTGAAATTTGAAACATATGCTCTAAATCGTCTGTCCGATCAAAAAAAATAAATTTACAAAAAAAAACATAGGCTCTAATGTAATATATTATGCAAAGTTTTCTTCCTTAATTTTTTTTTTACCCATTCCAACAATTTAAGCTATAATACAATAGTGGCATAACAAGATTAACTATAATTAACAAAAATTATGCATGTCTTTATGTTACTCGCTTTGGTTAGACCGGTGAAGTAAGTCATCTCTAACAGAAATGGCCTGCATTGCTTCCTAGGATACTATGAAAAGAAGGTAATTTTACATCAAGAAGGATAATTTTTATGTATAGAACCTCTATCACTTTCAAGTTTCATAAAAATTATATATATATATATATATATAATATGACTACTCTCTACATTTTAAGTCATCAAAAGCTCGTTCAAAAGTTTCTAAAAAGTATAACTTTTTCATACATATAAAGTGGTAAAAAATACATACTTGTAATTTTATTCACACCAGGTGCATATCGTCATCTATAAAAGCTAACCAATAATGAAAGTGTGTATGTTACATTAAAAATCAATGACGCGAACATGCAAAACTAGTTTCAAACATTCTTTTGGGAAGAAAAGATTGGCTCATTCGGCATTTGTATTTGTCATTCTTGCACAGCAGCTAGACTAATTTTATCAATATTTGTTCTGGTTTTCTTTTACCTTTTCTTCAAAGCTGTCATCTTTTCGAATTTGTAGATCATTCAACTAACTTTTCCCTTGAGAAAAGAAAGTTTTGATTAAATTTTACCCAAAAAAAAATGAGTTATTAAATAGGTTTAGGATATCAAAGTCTGCATATGAAAGGAATGCCTCCCCTTATTTATCTTCCCAAATCACTGAATTGGTAAAAATCTGTCCAACTTCCCAATCCCACATCATATATTTTCAAAAAGAAAAAATTACTTGGACTAACAGAGTAAGTTCACGCATATCAATCCATCCAAATCAAGTTAAAGTTTAATAAGTCCGCTTCTTGAATGCAATGTCTTTTCTAGAAACGTGGAATTGTGAAGTCATCACATAACAACCCACATTTTTGGGGCCTTTTATGACCAGTTACTCTCTTCCAACCTCTAACCGAGATAGTTACCTTTCAGAAAATTCTAATGATATAGAAGAATATTTAAGTTTCATTCGTTTGAAGGTGAAAAAAAAGATAAAATTAATATTGATCAAAATAAGAGTTTGAAACTTAATATAATTAACTTCTTTTGTTTTTGTTAATCTAAGAAAAAATAGGATAGATTTATGAAAAATCTAATTCAATTAGCATAGGATAGATTAAGATGGAACACAAAAAGAATCGATTATCATTTTTTTTTTCACTTTTACCTTTTTAAATTTTTGAGAAGAAACCAAGCTGTTCTTGGCTCAATTGCTGCACTCGGGCCAAGTCCAATTTTATCACATCCATATTAATCTTAACTCAAGTCTATGGTACGTGTCAATATTTTATAAAAACTGTGTCTGATTTAGCTCGAAACGACCCGAGAGTCTTTGTGAAAGGGAGATGCAACTAGCTTTGTGACCAACGGTGGTCAAAGGCAATTTCCTTCGCAGCTCGAAGAAACTTTTCCCAAACGCCAACCTACTCTCCTCGGCCAGCCGTCTCCTGCTCACCTCAGCCGCTTGCCCAAAAGTCTTCTTTCTTACGTGTGCAGGGTCCGTTATTCACCATGGCTGTTCCTGTTTCGACCACTCTTTGGGCTCTCCAGCCTCCAAACTATGAGCATTGTTTCTTTTTCTTTTTTTTTTCTTTTTTTTTTAATTTTTACAACAGCGGTTCTTACACTACGGATGTGAATGCGGCCAACAAAATTAGAAAATAGAACACTACGTAATGGCTCTGGCACAGACCTATTGCCGACAAAACTATCGAAGTGGTGGGCTGTATAAAGGCCACGCAGTCAGCCATCCCATTGAACATATGTGAAGCCTGATGAAAGTTGAGCATTGTTTTGAAGAGCAAACAAGTTGGCCGTACAATTATAAGACAAGGATGCAACAAGATGTTGATTTCCTTGGTATCATTCCACGATCCAAACCGGGCGTTAGATATTATCCGGTCTTGCTGTTGGATCCATCGACCTACTGCGATGCCGTGCACCACTAAAATGATGGACCCTTGCTTAGCCGGAGAGAAGAAGCCTGTCAAAAGCTACATTAGCAGCAGTTTCCGAAGGTAGATATCCAATATCAGTATTATAATGTATGATGTCTCTGTTAGTACATAGAAATATTGTTTATTATGCTATAAAAAGACATTAAGAGTGAATATATTGTGATGGTTGGAGCATGAGTGATCGATTGATCAAGTTATCCTCGGAGGATCCATAAGACATTTTTGTCAACAAACTTTCGTGTCATTTATATCATCGAGGTGCTTTGGTGCATGGAAACCGCGATGTTTGTCGCATTTTCTGTCTTATTCCTTAATTTTTTATCATTCCGTGATGGCTCAACTATATTGAAGTAACTCTCTAACCATAGAAAAAAAGACGTGTTTTAATATACACGGAGTCTAATAAACAATTGATAAACTTTGGAGATTCCGTAGGTTTTTTTATTTTTTTATTTTTGTCTGCGAGGGAAATTAAGAATCTTATAATACTAATTCATCCTCTAGGCAATCCTCCCTTGTTCTTTGGTTCCGAGTTCTCTCAACCTCCAAGCCTCCATGGAGAGTTGGAATGATTCTGGATCCGGTTTACCCTGTGTGAACAAGGATTGCTTTAATGCTGCCGACTTGCCAAGCCTAACACCAAACCCGTGGAAACTTTTCCAAATACCCCTCGCTGACGTGTCTTCAAAAGCTAGAGCAGCCGCCGTTTGAACGCTATTTTGGGCTGCTAGGTCGTCAGCACTCAGCACAATTTTTAATGTTTTTCTTTTTCACTCGATCGACATGCTTGACCGCATTATGGGGTTCGATCCTTTTAATCATCCGCAAGGCTGAAACCAATTCGGTACCAGTATATCCATATATGTGCTAATATATTGATTGATGTTGAAATATAAATACGGATATCAATATTAGTCCAAAAATTAATTTGATGTAAAAATTTATATTTATATTTATTTTAAATTAATATGAATATAAAATAAATATAGAAATTATATATATATATATATTAAATAATTAAATCTTATAATTATAAAATTAAAAAATTATTAAATAAAAGATAGATTAAGTTAATGACATGTTGATATGTTTATTTATTTTCTATGAAAGTTCATAATTATTATATAAATTAGGATTATAAAGAAAATCAGATATTCATATACAGATCGGATAGTTGTCTATTTATATCTATGTTCTTTTTTTTTAGGTACATGGATATTAATCGGATACTCAAATTTATATCCATGTCTGGATAGATGCAGATACCAATATAGATCTGGACGGATATTATTCTGTTCATTTTTACCCTTAATCATCCATCCTAAGCCATGGACTTACGGCCAACACCATAGTCGAACCAAGCGATCTCGCAAGTCCCATTTCAGTTGGATATTCATTTTATCAATCACCCGTCACTGATAGAACTTGGATGCTTTCTTTTCTTATTCTTTTCCTTCTGGATGTCCATATGGTGTGGCCTTCGGGCAAGGATCATGTACGATACATGGCTTACACTATAAAATATTGTGTAGCATTCGATGGGCGCCACTAGTAGATGGGCAGCCATCAAACAAAACGATCTTATATGTGATACAAAATATATGTTATTTGATGGTTGTTCATCTTATAAGGGCAGATATCTAAATGCTGCCGAGCCAAAGGCTCTGGCATCTTTTTGCTATGAGAGAAGTCACCAACAACCGTGCCGGTACGGAGAAATTGCACCAAGATTAGAAAATCGGCAAACCGGTTGCAGTTGATATGAGCACAAGTTTCGGTTATTTGCATTTTTGAACATGACGCCGTGGCTTTGCATTAAATATGGATATTTTTGGTAGGACACGCAACTGAGGTAGGCTTTTTTGTTTCTTTTTTGATCGTTGCCACAAACAAATCCCACAAGCTCTTGAATCAGCTGCAGAAACCTGCATGAAAGATGCCCATGTATGTAATATAAGACTCAATTTTATTGGAGGTTTTTCAGGTAATTAAGCTTGAAGACAAGAGGTATGCTCTGGTGTTCAATTTTTATTTGAATGATCAATAGTACTTTTGACCTTCATTATTTTATGGATGAGTTCTCATGGTAATCACGTTTCCAACAAAACTACTAACATTTTTTGACCATTTGCAACCTAAAATGTGACCGTGAAGATGTTCATACTGGCATGTTAAATTGTTGATGGGACCTGTAAATCAAACTTGATGTAAAGGTTTGCATTTGTAACTAAAAGTTTTTAATAAAAACTGATGGGAGGCAAAATGGATCGTCCTACTGCGGCATGAAGTCATCTAATTCCGACTAAGCAGACCTTAGAGCCAGGCTGACCTCAGCCCGCCAAAGGCCGAGCCAACCTCAAGGTGGAGGCCAGGCCGACCTCAGTCCGTCAAAGGCCGAACCGACCTCGACCCTATCAACCTCGATCCCGTCGAAGATCCCGCGAATCCATTCTCAGGCGGTCGAGTGGCTAGATCGTGCCACGTGGCAAACTTAGAAGCTTCTTCAACAGATCTTCCTAGATCGCGGTGTTGAAGGTTGGTCATTATGATAGTCACCTCGAAGGGCAGGGCATTAATGACTGGCCCTTCATATACCACTAGGTAACGTCTCGGAGTGAGTACGCACACGACGCATTTAAGAACACTCTCGACCACTTTCGTTGGAACGACGTGGCGGACCCTCAGAATAGGTCCGAAAAAAATCTCCCAAATTCTCCATCCATGGGATTGATCTCCATGCCATACGCCGCCTCCAATTGATGGCCAGCTGATCACGAATCGACTCCAAATTTCAAGTAACGGCTGAGACTCTCATCCTATAAAAAGGGAGTAGGGAATGGTCTTCGGTAAGCCATTATAAGCTATTTTAAGCTATAAGAAGCAATCTAAGGCACTCAAAAACCTCTCCAAAAGCCCGGCTAACTTAGCCATCGGAGAGCCTTCGCCGGAATCTCCGGCCAAGGCTTGTGCAGGTACCCCGGAGTGCAGGAGGTAGCCTTCTTTCTCCCTCCTAGTCGGCATCTCCTCGACTTCTTCCGGCATGGTCGCCCTCAGGCCAGCTTTCAACCGCAACAGAAAGATTTCTCCTTTTGTCTATCCAAAAAAAAAGGGGGAAAGAAACAGAGTTCTTGTAATTCTCATGATAAATATGAAAATTTTGCTTACAAGCATGTACCCATAAAGCATGCCCTTTCATTAACAAGATTCTTGATTTATCATAGTTGTAAGGCTTGCTTTATTATCCACAGCTGCAGCAGACTCTTTGAATTATTTTGCATCTTGTTTGCGATCAGGCTGTCGCTGCAGGGAATTTTAATAACTAAACAATGTAATGACAATTATCTACGGCACCAAAATTCTCCTAATTCTCATGAGGTTTTTAATAACTAAAAGATGAATAAGATTATGAGATATGACATTTGTTTTGATGCATAAGATTATCATAACCTAATCATACTATCATGTTATGGTGATATATTCATGACTTTACTGCAATTAACAATGTAGTTTCATATCTCATGCTCCTAATATTTTTCTTTCAACATTGGCAGAATTTTTTTTTCCGTAGAACTCCAACAGAAAGATTTATTGGTACAGAGTGATGTCAGCTTGGATTAGAAAATTATTGAATCATCCGTATTTTGAACATTTTAATACTGAGAAACATGTTTCCTGATGACTATGGCTCCAAGAATTTAGCAAGCAAGTGAAGGAAAAAGATGTAAACTTGCGTTTTCCCCCTTTTTTATTTCTCCAGGGTGGCAAGTCACATCTATAATGTTTTTGCCTTTCAAATGAAAACAACTATAATGTTTTCTATCATTAATGTATTCATTTCTCCATGCAACATCCATAAATAGGCGAAAACAATTCCAAAGGTTCCTAATCAAAGGGTTTAATCTCAGCAATCCTACTTGGAGTCCATGGAAGCCATGTTGGGTAGGGCTGGAAGTGGGCCGGGCCGGGCCGGGCCAAACCCCTACCCAAGCCCGGCCCGAAAATTATTTCCGGGCTTCGGGCCGGGCCGGGGCCCGA
>JAOXJJ010001189.1:94200-118080 GCA_025769935.1 Phoenix roebelenii
AACTTTCCCATGTTTCTCATGGGAAAGACTTTCCCATAAAATGTGGGAATCATATTCCCATGGGAATACAACTTTCCCTTCTCTCTCTTTTGAAAACTCCAACCAAACAAGAGACGTCTCATTACTTTTCCGTTGGCCACACTTTTCCCCCTTCTTTTCCCGCGAACCAAACGAGCCCTACAGGTTTAATAGGGACCTATGGCCAGATTGAGCTTGGCTTAAAATTTATTGGGACTAGCTCAAGGTCGAGTCAAGCTTGGAAGGACCAGCTCAAACTCAGCTCCCATATGAACCTGACTAGTTTATGCTTGCCAAGGGAACCCTTCCTCTACATCGTATGATCGTAAAAAAAAACCAGCAACGAAGAGCTTACTTGTTCGACAATTCAAGCTTGATTAATTTACCAATTGAGCGAGTTGATTTTGAGCTGGATCTCAAACAGAACGCAAAGGTGGCCAACAAAGAGCTTATTTGTTTGACAACTCTTTTATGCCATCCTTCCTTAATGCAAGATATCATGCGGCTATTATTAGCATATGATTTTTGGATGTATCACCTCTAGCAATCAGTGCTGTTCCATTCCATTCAGGAGTATTCACTCATGTGGATCAAGTGCATCCCTAAATTATCATACAAATATCGAGCCATAACTACGTCCATGCAACTGCCACAGCCCTGATCAGGTTCGAATTGATGTCTCTGCAATCACTCGAGATCAAACTGCGAGCCAAGCGCACGAAGAAATCGAGCTAACTTTGGCTCATTGCGACTCAGCAAGTCCAATCGGCTCTTGCGCATCGAAGTTTGGTCATTTTCTATCGAAAATGAATGCAAATTACATGATCAATTCCTGACTTTGCACGTGCAATGTCCCTCCCCTGGCCGAAATTTCGCACTAGATGACACATTGTTGGGACCCAAGCCTGCTTTTCTCCCTCACCCAACCTTTGGATCTTTCTACTTGAAACTTCAAGAGGCAAAGCCTTTCATGTGCGCAGGAAATGATTCCATGTGATATGCTTTCCTCTCTATCCACTCCCCATTAAAAGCCTTTCTCCATCGCCATTTTCCAGACAATTCACACCCAGAAGCGACACCAAAAATACTACTAGTTTTTGTTACCTACGATTGGATCTTTCCAAGCATTTAGTTAGCTAGATAACAAAGTATTGTGTTAGGATGACTGGAAGCATGGCATGATGATGACATGGCCCTGAGGAAAAAATGGATAAAAAATGGAGACACTCTTCTGACACACGCCGTATGAGGATTCATAGGTAACCAGAAATACCTCATCTGTTGATGTTCCCCTCTGGGTAATTCAAAGCCTTGTGATGTCAGTTCCCACAAGGTCCACAGCCCATAAGGTCTACATGACACCAGAACATTGTATCTAAGCTGAAAGGAGGATCTCTTGTGCCTCTGACAAATAAACCAAGATTTTTGCGAAATATTACATTGATAAGTTCTTTCTTAGGCCCTTTGGTGCATGATCGGCCCCACCAAGCGACCGTCTCATCATGGTCGGGCCATGATCAAACGGCGATGCTCCCAAGACAAAGATCCCATGCTATAATGGTAAAATCAAGTCCAGCGCTCTACGTAGACATTCATAAACCGCGGATAATCCCAATCCCTGAAATGACCTGCCCCAATAGGAAAATCCCAATTCAATGGGTCTTTCGATACAATCAAATAGATTGTCATAAGGGCGCCATATTCTATATTCATATTGTAATGATCTACATGCTACTTTGGTTGAGGATATCCGCCATTCAGTCGTTCAGCTTTGGATCCTAATCCGATTAGTGTGTTGAGATTCGCACCAAGTTAAATCTGGATGCATAAACTTAATGGGCCTTCTATGGGCTGGACTAGGTAGGGGTATATAGAGCAGGGAGGCCCCTCCTCCAAGCCACCAACTACAGGAAGGCCATCCCCTCCCCCCCCCACAAACTCCTTCCCTTAGGCTCTTCACGGCTCTCGGAGATGCCAAGGTTACAAAGATACAGAGGAGTGAGGCAGAGGCACTGGGGCTCATGGGTCTCCGAAATCCGGCATCCTCTCCTGTAATCTCCCTGCACTCATGTCATGGCGAACCATGTACAAGTTCACAGGAGAATTGTTGATGTCTTATGGCATTGTTCTTATTGGTAACACTCGCACGCATGCTTCTCCTGTTGCAGGAAAACTAGGATTTGGTTGGGGACTTTTGAGACTGCCGAGGATGCGGCCAGGGCGTATGACGAGGCTGCGAGGCTCATGTGTGGGGCGAGAGCAAAGACCAACTTCCCCATCGATCCTAATGGTACGAGCACGCCATCGGCCCTGTCACCCAGCCTCATGGCAAAGCTGGAGAAGTGCTGTTTAATTTCTCAGGAAGAGACCGAGAGAGCAAAGGTGGCGGCGGTAGATGGCGAGAAGGAGGTCAAGTTGGATGAGGCGTACATCCAGGAGATGATCGAGGAGCTTTTACATTATGGATCTGTGGAGATATATTGCTCTTCCTCTTCTTCCTCTTCTTCTTCTTCTTCTTCCCCCTCTTCTTCTTGACTGTGGCCTTTGTAATTCGGTCTTTGGGTACGGAAAGAGCAAATAGTTTGCTGTAGTGTGCATAAGTTGCGTCGTGATCAAGTTGGGTTCTGTCAATGTTCTCGGATACTTATGTATAGAAGGGTTTGTTTTTCCAATCTTTTTTTTTTTTTTTTTGAAGAACAAATCATTTCACTATTGATTCTCTTATAATATTTTCCTTGCATACGGCTGCCATCCGGTTCTCAGCCCCCAATTCATGACTCAACATCCTCGCCAGTCTAGAGTCGAACCAGGGAGGTCCGGTTCAAAAACAAGGGCTGCCTTATATGCAATTATGAAACGGCTCAAAATTAAGGGAGGCCACGGTTTACGCATTACAAAACAAATCAAGCTCCGATTTAAAGAGCCAGACATCAAATGCCTCGCACACACATACACATACATACAAACATGTATTCATATTATTGAGACTATTTATGGAAAAGGTGACACCGTCTATCTTCCAAGGAGCTGCATTCTCTGGTTTGGCATTATTCTGGTTGAGCACTCTCTTTTCTCTGTCTAATTCTACCTAACCGTCTTGTAAGATTGGACCAAGTACGAAGAATGAATCTATAGTATTTTTATTCTCAAGTACAAAAATTGCTAGCTAATGTTTATATATATATATTCACTTGCTCGCATGCATGCATGCACATATGCATGTATGTGTGTATGTATGAGTGTAGAGATCGAATAGACTCTTGATTGGCTCTGAAGTTATTAGCCTCCATAAATTGTACTTCAGCTTGATGCACATTATTATTTGTACTCTAGTCATATCTTAGGACGTGGTGCTACACTAACAATAACCGTCAGGTTCCACTTCCCCTTAGCCAATTAATGAGTTCCATGTCTTACAATATATGACACAGAGCCCTGAAGTTATTTTTCTTGCTGTATAAAGGAAGCATGCATGGATTCTACTCAAATCAAAACAGAGCATGTCTAGCCTAAAATTATGTCAAATATTCTGTCATTAATTTGGAGCTTATAAGGGAAACATGCGTGGATTCTACTCAAATCAAAACAGAGCATGTCTAGCTTAAAATCATGTCAAATATTATATCATTAATGTTCTATATTTGGAGTTGATTCTAAATTTAAATTCTATAGCTATATATTGTCACAGTAGCACAATTTTAGCTTTACATGTTTCCTAAATTAGCTTCTCTACCCCTTTATATATAACATAGTATTTCTATCAATAAAAAGTGTGGGAAATTATTCATTGAAATCACGGCAATATCCACTTTCTTACATGGTATCAGAGCAACCGATCTCTAACGAGCCATCGATCCAAGTTACCACAATGTCTTCCTCCTCCGATCAAAACCCAAACTTTACCCTCCATACCCAACCTCCTTCTGCAGCAGATAAACCCCTCATTGCTCTCAATATCACTGCCCAAATCAATGAAAAATTAACTCCCTCCACCTTTCCTCATTGGCGTGCTCAATTTGAAGCACTCCTTATTGGTTACGATTTACTCGACTATGTCGAAGGCACCCTTCGGTGTCCCTCTTCCGCTGGTATCGCCATTGATGAGCTACGCAAGACCCATTGGTCCGACAGGATAAACTTATCCTGAGTGCTATTTTAGCCTCCACCTCTCCTTCAATCACACCACTCATTGCTACGGCAAAGACCTCTCATGAAGCTTGGAAAAGGCTAAAAAATCTATATGCTAGCCGATCAAAAACCCGTGCTATGCAGTTAAAGGAGGAACTCACCTTGATCCAGCGTGGAAATCGGTCAATCACGGAATATCTCCATGCTGTGAAGACCTTGGCTGATGAAATTGCCATTATTGATCATTCAATTTCGGATGATGACCTAACCCTTTATGTGTTGAATGGTTTAGGTCCTGATTTTCGGGAGATTGCAACGCCTATTCGAGCCCGAGAATCATCACTGGCCTTTGAGGAGTTGCACAACCTGTTGGTTGGACACGAGGCATATCTGAGACACTTGGAAGTCGCAACGCAACAAATAGTTGCTTCCACTAACTACATGAAGACGAAGCAGTCTGCACAAGGGGGAAGTCAACCATGGTCTTTCAAGCAAAATGCCACTTATCATGGGCCTCAAGGCTCCAACCTAGGCCGAAACTTCAATGAAGCCCAGCATGATGGATGTCGCTCCAACAACTCTGGCAGGCCTAATAATTCCAATCGACATTACCAGCCCAAATGCCAAATTTGTGACCAATTGGGCCACATTGCCAAGTCATGTCCTCAATTGCATTCACAGAATGTCTCTATCAATTGTGCTACAACTTCTACCGGAAAGGATAAAAATTGGCTACTTGATTCGGCAACTTCTCATAATATCACCGGTGATCTTTCCAATTTATCTATTCATTTCGAATATGATGGAACTGACAAAGTAATTCTCGGTGATGGTTCAGGTTTGGCAGTCTCACACATTGGTTCTTTGGCTTTACACTCTCCTCACCGAACTTTTACATTGCGTGATACTCTTTGTGTTCCAAACCTTTGCAAAAAATTAGTTTCTGTTCATCATCTCACCAAACAAAATAATGTCTTTGTTGAATTTCACCCTTTTCATTTTCTTGCGAAGGACAAGATCACGGGGGCGATCCTACTAAAAGGAGCATGTAACAATGGCATCTACACCTTTCTGGAATCAATGGTGGCATCCAAAAAGGTTACTAATGTGCATGAACGGACCTCCATTGATGGATGGCACAAGCTTCTTGGGCATCCTTCTCTTAAAATTGTCCATCACCTTATTAAGAATTTTTCTCTTCCTATTTCATCGCACAAAAATTTGTCTTCATTATGCCATTCATGTTCTATTAATAAAGCACATCAACAGCCCTTTTGTGTCACTAGTCTCAAAAGTCATGGGCCACTTGAACTTATTTACACGGATATGTGGGGTCCTGCTAGTTATACTGGAATTGATGGATCACAATATTACCTTATTTTTGTTGATCATTATACAAAATATATATGGTTTTATCCAATGGTCACTAAATTCGGTGTTTCAAATATTTTTCCGCATTTCAAAAAGTTTGTTGAAACTCGCTTTCAAAAACCAATCAAAACACTATACTCCGACAATGGTGGTGAGTTTATCGCTTTAAAATCATATCTCTTGCTTCATGACATAACTCACTATACCACTGCTCCACACACCCCGCAACAAAATGATGTCTCTGAACGTCGTCACCGGTCATCTAGTTGAAATGGATCTTACACTTCTTCATGATGCAAATCTTGATTTCTCGTATTGGCCCTATGCCTTTCAAACAGCCTCTTACCTCGTAAACAGACAACCAACGCCTCTCCTAGAGGAAAAATCACCTTTTGAAGTCCTTTTTGGTCAAACACCAAATTATTTGAAATTTAAAAAATTTGGGTGTATTTGTTATCCACTCACATGGCCCTATAACTCAAATAAAATGCAGCCCAAATCCAAAGCCTGTATTTTTCTCCGTTATTCACCGACTCAAAATGCCTACAAATGTTTTGAACTACAAACAAAAAAATTCCTCATCTCACGCCATTGTTGCATCCTCCCCAGGTACTTTTAGACCCTCTGTTTATTTACTTCATGATTGTTTTGCAAGCCATAGATCACAACACCACCCATCCGAATCCTCCTCAAGAAGACAATCGGCCTGTTTCTTCTTTAAATTTGCAATCACAATCTAATGATTTTTCTACTGATACACATCTAGGTCCAGATCATAATCTCCCAAATCCACATTTAACAAACCCTACCCAAACAAATAATCCTCCCCAACGTACTCATAACATGACCACAAGATCAATGAACCCAATTTTCAAACCCAAACAAATCCATACCGTGTCCAAATATCCTCTTCCCCAGACTATAGAACCAACGAGTGCGAACCAAGCCATTTCTCAACCTCACTGACGTGAGGCCATGTCCAATGAGCTCACTGCTCTAATGAAACATGGGACTTGGGACGTAGTTTTACCACCTTCAAACTGTAAACCCATGGGTTGTAAGTGGGTATTTCGAGTAAAAAGGAATTGCTACGTAACGAGATAGGTCTTGCCGATGGAAGCTCAATCTTGTGGGGGCGTATAAAAGAAGCATGCATGGATTCGACTCAAATCAAAACAGAGCATGTCTAGCCTAAAATTATGTCAAATATTCTGTCATTAATTTGGAGCTTATAAGGAAAGCATGCGTGGATTCTACTCAAATCAAAACAGAGCATGCCTAGCCTAAAATTATGTCAAATATTATCTCATTAATGTTCTATATTTGAAGCTGATTCTAAATTTGAATTCTATAACTGTATATTATAATAGTAGCACAATTTTAGCTTTACTGTTTACATGTTTCCTAAATTAGCTTCTCTACCACTTTGTATATCAATAAAAAGTGTAGAAAATTATTCATTGAAATCACGGCAATATCCACTTTCTTACATGCTGATGTTAGGGTTTCTTTTACAATCCCTGATTTTCATCTTAGGATGAGGTCTATGTGACTTTTTATTGCAGCTTTTCCATCATCCCCTTACTCTATATAGCATGGTACATCATGTTCTATAACTTCCCACACTAATAAATGTTTTGTAATGTAATGTAACAGATGTCATCGTTTTCTGCATGGTTTTGTGGAAACACTATCCTTGCATTTTATTCCTCTTGAGAGGCCTTCCTGAATTAACTATTACTTGCACTCCTCATTGATCTCTGTTTCATAGGCTAGTGTTTTGAGAGAAAGGTGACATAAAGGGTGTGCGAAGGCAGGGACCGCATCATCTATCCTGCACTGTGTACGATATTTTAAATTTCTCACCATAGAAAACTTGTATCTGTTATTTCTATATGTGAGAAAATTTCAAGTGATTGCTGATCGTATTTCAATAGCCCAGACTCGTTGACATATTGTCTTGATTCTTGAAGGTAAATTTTTCCTCCCTTTGTATTTGGCGTCAAGCAAACTCTGTTCTAGCCACAACAGCAACATTGCTTTTGATTGTTTGCGAAAGTAGTCTCTCTCTCCCTTTCTCTCTCTGGTTCTTTGTTCCTGCGTAACTTGTAAATGAGCATTGATATGGTGACCTTCATTTATAAGTTCTATATTGGTGATATTAATGGTGATTATCAATTTTATAAAACAAGCAAAACATACTTCATCCTTCAAAATGAGAGAATTTTTCTAAAAAGGAATCGATCCATCTACTTCATCCTTCAAAAGGTACTGCATACTTTTTATAGTTGGGAGTATAAATACTCTGCGGAAACAAGGGAGAATCAGTGGAGGAATCTTGCTTCTCTATCATAAACTTTGTCTCTTGTTTCTTTCTTCCCTCTTACCCAATCTTCTGCACCTCTTTCTATGTGTAAATTTACTTCTTCTTAATAATATACTATGGGTGGAAGTTTCTAGCTACCTCTGTTTTCACTCAAAATAATAATAATAATAATAATAATACAAAACAAGCAAAACCTACCACGTAAACCTCCTTAATTTCCAATGTTCAAATGATCTTGTGGTAAGCAAAAAAATCTAGCGAAGGCTCAATTTGCTGTTGTAAAAGCAAAAAATATGTAAATTATAGAAAGTCAGTCCTTTTAAAAACATAGTATGCAATCAATTAGAAATGTTCAGGTGAGCTCCTTGTATTTTAATGGATGGGCACAGCAAACTAATGCTACGCGCCAAAAGGAGGAAAAAGAGATGATAGCAGTGCAATAATGTCACACATAGTGACTCATAATTGACCCCCCACTATATTAACTTCTACTTAAGGAAGTACTTTGATGTGATCCTTACAGATAGAACAAGACTGCAGTTGGTTTGGTAATAATCTTTAAGCACTATCTCATTTGACTTAACAATCATCATGTTCACTAGGTATGTGCCTTCTGCCATTCTAACCAACATGACCAGAATGCAAATTTGCTGCAACTTGATTGGCAAATCTTCCTTGTAAACTTGAACATGAAATAAATAATTCACTAATAACATATTTCCCATGTTATTCTAATCTATTAACTATCATCTATTATTTGTTTTATATAAATTAAAATAGAGGTGCTACTTGTGTTGAGCTCTCCCCTCATCGCATGGACATTAATATTAATGATGGAATTTAAATTTTGCTAGCATCAACATCATCATTAATAATGTGAAAGCTATATATTGATTGAACTAATGGAACAAAATAGTTGGTATTGGAAATATAAACGAATAATTTCACACGACTGAATAATAGCTTTTAATTTTCTATATAGACATTTTAATAATTACAAAAAATTATTTAATATTTAAAATAAATATATCTAATATTCATAATTTATTTAATATAATATAATAATTATATGCAATAATATATACATATATATAATTCATTATAAAAATATATTAACATCATATATAACAATTACATGGTCATGATTTAGTTTTAAGTCAAATTCAAGTCAATTGACACATCTATGGCCTTAGAATTTAGTATAATCTATATTCTAGCTTGCCCGTATCTAATTTATTCTATAACTTTAAGGAACAATTATTACAATGTAGTAATGGCATCATGGTGGTTTTGAAAACATGCATGATATTTTAAAATGTAATTTATTATACTACTATATTATATTTCAAGAACAACTCAAAAATAAATAAAAACATTATATCCATGCTTTATAACCTAGTACATCTTTAAAATGGAGGTTTTACTTGTGCAAAGTTCTTCATTTGCTATGTGGACTCTAATATTAATGATGCGGATAATAATACTTGGCCACTATTCAAGTTCATTACTTAATATGCAAGAAATATTAATGGCACTTATATTAATATGCTCGGCCATCATTAAAATTTATTTTTTAATATATAGTAGAAAATTGATTATTAAAGACTTTTTATTTACTATAATTTATTATATTATCATATTGCATTCAAGAATAGTTGAAAAATTGAGAGAAAATCTTATTTCATGTATTGCACATAAAGACTCGACTTTTACGAAGTTCTCTATTCGGCATATAGATGCCAGTATTAAAGACAGAGTTTCTGCTTAACAATCATTAATATTCTTACTTAATATGCAATAGAAATTTGTTTATCAAAACCTTCTATTTTTTTAATAATTTATTACACTACTTTACTGTATTTATAAATAGTTGAAAACAAAGGGAAAAAATTATATCCCGCACATCGCAAGGGTTATATTACTAGTAATAGCTAATATACGTTGCTTTTGTCATTGATGTCTACATTATTATTTTTTTTTATGCAAACGAGTAAACAAAAATATGTAGTTTTCTTTACATTACATAGAAATAATTTTATAGTGGATGATATGTTAGTATAGAGGGAGGACTCGTTTGGTTCGCGGAAAGCATTTTTCCTCCTAGGAATCATTCCTAGGAAACAAATTCTTAGGAAGAGGATGCCTAGGAAAATACTTTTGGCATGTTTGGTTGACCATGGGAAAGTGACAAATTTCCAAAGTACTTATGTTTGGTTGTCCATCCACTTTCCTGAGAAAGTTATGTATAATTTCTATTATGCCCTTAATAAAAATTAGGTCATTAATGTCTTTTTAATACTGAATGGTCTTTTTGGAAAAAATAAAAATAAAGTGATTTTCACCTTATGGGAAAGTAACTTTCCAATGTTTCTCATAGGAAAGACTTTTCCATAAAATATGGGAATCATATTCTCATGGGAATACAACTTTTCCATCTCTCTCATTTGAAAACTCCAACCAAATAAGAGGCATCTCATTACTTTTTCGTTAACCATATATTTTTTTTTTTTTTCGCGAACCAAACGGGCCCAGAAAGTTTTATAGGAGATGAGAGAAGGCGGCTGAGTAAAGAGAGCCAATTTGGAGTATTGACATTTTAGCGAAGCACCCGTGCATGATCTAACCCAACCCAACTTCTCATATGAGTCTGGTCGAATTTTACTGGGTTGGGTAAGTCGCCAAGCGCTCGGCTCGAACTCCACGCATCATCGTATATTTCGTCGAAAATCCTGTATATCTGCCGTCCGCATGCCCTCCTTCGAAGCCATTGTCCCGCTGGTGTAAATCGTCAAACGGCGGATCTGCATCACAAAAGGACACTTTTGCCCTAGCGAGAGAAGGGCTTATACGTACTCGTCTTATTCCTCGCGGTTCTCCTCTTCTCCCCAGCCCGGTTGGGTGCGACGCCGGAGGGATTAAAGCATTGTGGATTCCTTGTTCTTCGCCTTTTCTCCATTCACAAGTAGATCTTTTGGGTTCTCTTTTCTGATTTTTTCCTTTTTTTTGTGGTTTGTATAGATCCGATATCAAGGCGGAGGCATACCGTCGGCTCGATGGCGTTGGTGAGTTTTTTCAGATAATTAGGGTTGTTGCTATAGCATTTTTTTCTTAATGATATCAATCTTTTTTTCTTTGGAGGCGTTAGGCTTTTAGGGTTTAAATGATTTTTTTTTGAATATATATTCGTCTCAAGGAAGGTAGAAACAAAGAGAGTAAGATGTTTAGATGGTTACTTAATTCAAAATTGTAATTTTTATTGCAATCATATTGTCATAATTGTGCTCTCTTTGTTTGCTCCTGGAACGTTCTTGTATGATTTAAAGAATCCAAATTCCTTTTGCCTGATAGTAATCTACTGTTGTTTTTGCCTTTTTCCCCACTACATTTATGTTATCCGCTAGGAATTTGGCATTCTCTTTTGTCTTGTAGAATTGGTGATTTAGGGTTTTATTTAGGGTTCCATTAGAAAATTGAGTTGTTGGTTTAATGGATTGTGTACGTGGTGCTAGATCTTGGTTTTTGTGTCATCATTAGATTCATCTTAAATGTTGTATCTTTGTATAGAAGCTCAGGGTTTTCACTTTGCAACAATTGCTAGCTGCATGGGAATCCTAATACTCAAAAATTTTGTGTGGGGCACAGATTAACTTATGATGGTCACTTTCTTGCTGTGACGAATGATATAACCTTCTGATCTTGTATGCCAATTTCTTTCAATCTCTTCTTTCTTTTTTTTTTTAAAAAAATTGTTCTGTTATTTTTTAACTCATGATAATTGGTATTATTTGTATTATGTTAGATTTTAGAAATTATTTTTCAAATTTCTATCTGATAATTTACCTCTTTGGTGGGTGCCAACATGGTAAAACTTTTGGTTGATTTCTTGAATATTTAAAGAAATTATTCACTTTTTGATTAGATGGTCTCTTTGCTATGCAAGTAGTGTCTACATTCAACCAGGCCCTCAATCATCCTCTTGGGTTGTAATTGCCTTGATAATTTCTTTATGTGGGATAACACCTAGCAAGCAGTCATGCAGCTTGGATAGGCTTTAAGCCTTGACACTTGTCTATGTTGCTTGTAGGCTATAACTTTTGTCTGGTAGACTACGATGGTCAACATGAATTTTCTTTTGTGTTTCTGACAACTGTTATGACACAAGGGTTTTAACTTTGTTGCATATTGCCCAAGTTTTAAGCCATGAGCCCATGACACTTGACTTTAGTACTCCTGTCTGCTGTATACCGTGATATATTGTGGATCATGTAAATTAAGATGCTACATCATTGGCCATGTTCAATGATATCTGAGATGCCTAAAAAGCTTGAAGATCAAATATTTTGGTTGCTTCTTGTGACCAAATTTGACAAATGTTGTATGGTTCATTTTGCTGAAGCCTTTGAACCTTTCAACCTCCTATTTTTAAGGTGAAAGACAGGTTCTGAGACATAAAGGGGTAGGTGGGTGGGATGAAATGTCAAAAGGAAATGTAAAAATGCAGGATCTTAGTGGAATGAAAAGTGGTGATTGGATGGAAGTTGGGGGACGTATAGGGTTGTGTGTGGAGAGTGGTGCACTGGCTGTTGGAGTTGGGATATCTGGAGACAGAATGATGGTGAATTTCAAACTTCAAACTTATTGATACGGATCATCATAATATCTCAACTTTGGTAAATATATGTGGTAAAAGGTGATTTACTTGGAAATTTATCAATTTCATTATTCCCCAATTCCCCATCCCCTGCTAGTTTCATTTCAAATATGATTGTAGTTATCATATCTTCGAGCACTATACCATCGCATGCATCATAAAATAGTTAAATAAGTCCTTAAAAGTTTATCTTTTCTTTCCCTTTGAAAACTCCTAGAATTCCAACACACGCACACACAAAAACACTTATGACAAAAGGTAGGCATCCTCCAAGGAAAATATTTTGGTTTTACTTAGAAATTGTTTTAATTTTATTGTTAATGCAAGTTGGCTTGTTTGATATGGTAAACTTTCCATTGATTTGTTTTGTATATTAAAAATGACGCATTGATAACTATATCTTATAGATTTTGCATGCTGGTAACACAAATAAGAATGGTTTCAAGCAAGGTTCGCCGTCTTGGTACCGGACCCCGTACCTATGCCACACTAGCACAGTGTCTGTACGGTACGGTATAAGATTTTTTTTATGGCGTATCGAGTGTCTGTACACCATCCGTACGGGTACGGGTACCGAACCGGTACAATATGCCTCATACTACCCGGTTCAGGCCGGTACAACATACCTTTGTTTCAAGGCAATTATTGTGGTAGAGTACAATGGGGGTCTAGGTTGAGAAAAACAGTTCCATATGGGGCTAAGAGAGGATAATATGGTTGAGGTTGCAAACCATGATAAAAATTTAATGTTTTTCTTCGTGTTTAAGCTGCTCTCGTTGATCATGTCAGACAACCTTGCCTCATGAGACTTGTTGGATAAGGTATGCTAAATTCTTGCTCAATTTTGTACATCCCATTATAACATGCATGGTAACCTTGACACCTCACCCTTTGCACAATAATTAATAGCTCATTCAAGCAAAAATCATCTCAGCATCCCTTGATGCACGAACACATGTATATACTTACACCTCACAACTCCACTAGCATATCATAGAGTGCCTATTCCCTACAAAAATAGGAAAATTAAGGCTTCTCCTTCTGAATGTGTATAACCCTCCTTAATGTATCAAGAACTACTTCCAGAACATACTCTAGTTATGACTGCTTGCTGGAGAAGTCACTCACAAGTCCTAGAGTCACCACATATATGATAGCAGATATATGGCACTCAAGAAGCACAGTTAAACTCATCTAGCTGCATGAGGCACGAGCAGACTTAGGCGAGCAAATCTCTAGACAAATTTTGTTATGTGGTTAGATGACAATGTATGTTAGCCGATTTTGAAATCTATTGATGTCAGGCATTAGCTACTAATCATTGATATGTGCAAAAACTTCTAAACAAGTTTGAAACACTTAGCGTCAGCATAGGCCAGATGTGATGTAGTAGTTGTGGGAATTTTGGTTATGAGTTTTCAGAGTTTCAACCAAGAAATAAACGAGACAAGCAAGCAACAAAGAAAAGTTTTAAAAAAAGGAAAATTGAAGAAGCACGAAATTATCATAAATGGATTCATGCAAGATATGAGGTACTTGGTGTTTTTATAAGATGATAGAGATATCTGTCAAGAGCCAAGAATTCATGGTTTATAGGATCTCATCATCATAAAAAAGGATTTGGCATTAGGCTTATCAGCTCTTCTTCTTTACGGTCAAGAGAGGGGTGATGATTGCAAAGCCGTGTGAGGGATCGAGATGGAGGTCTTCAGTCGAGATTGCAGACCTCGATAAAAAGTTAGTGTTTTCTTCGTGATGGTACATCAAGTCCTCTATATGGTTGAGATTGCAAGCCTTGATAAAAAATTGATGTTTTTCTTTGTGTCTAACCATATTATCCACTCTCGGCCCCATATGGTGAATGCAGCTGCATGCCGTATCTACATGGGGGCTACTATCCAAGTTGGCGAACTGTGAGTAGATATGGGAGGCATACCACATCTTGTACCATGATGGTACATGAATGATATGGGGCATATCACAATATGTCAAATTTCTAACCTTGCTTTTCATGAAGAAAATAATTCAAAATCATTTTATTCATTATGTTCAATTTTATTGTTAGTTTTTCCTTCTTTCTTTGTTGCACTCAACTTGAACTCCATAAACAGATATGAAGGAAAATATCTGGATCTTACTTAGTTATCCTGTTCCTAGGTGAGTTCAATTGGAATAATTTCAATTATTTTATCGCATACTTTAGCTGAGCCTTGTATGGTCTCTCCCTCCACTTTTCTTCGCTCTCAGTTGTTGTGCTTTTCTGTTGTAGCATGAAATTATGGATGGATATTATTCACTAGCTTAGAGGAGAGTTTTTTAACATGCCTGGGGATGAATTTTTCCTCCTAGAATTTTATAAGAAAATATCTTTCATTTGTAGGTAAATGTAATTATATCTTTCATGCATGTGAAGGAGTATCTGTATCTTTCTACTTTTGTAAAATGCGTTTTTATGTTTGTGGTTTTATTTTTCTCCAGTAAAAAAAGATTATTTTCACTCATATATTTTTTTCCTGGTTCCTATGCAGCAATGTATGTGATATAAAGATGCTGAGAAAGAAATGTAGGCTATGGTGGCCGGAGCAGCTGTTATCTTCCCAGCCCAACTCAAGTCTCTTACTTTTTGGCTGGTATATATGTTCTGTAAATTCTCTCGACATCATTGTGGCTACTGCAATTTCTCCACATGAGATTTCGCCTTGCCTTCTTCAATCCAGTCTTCAGGTAAAGAAAGTTGTGAGCAATTTTAGTTCTTTTGCAACACCTTTAGGATATGGTTCTATTTAATCTAACAGTTTACTCCAAGAAATATGCTTTGATAACAAGAAAAAGGTTGAGAAACATTTTATTTATTCATCGTTAGCATCTTTAGGACATATCTGTATTTAATCTAGCAGTTTAATGGATAACATATATCTGCATGAAGCAGAAAATGTGCTTGAGTAGGATTCTTATGAGAACGTAGTTATAATATGCACTTGAGCTGCCTGTTTGCTGAAGTTAAGGAATGAACATAGGAATCAAGGTTATTATGTACTACATGCTATTGGTTCATCACCAATAATGGTATGCTAGAATGATCATAGCCAACAAGCCTTTTTAAATACATAGGTGTTTTGACAATCCTATCTGACTTCTGTCAAGACTCTCTTCATTTGTAAGGCTTTTGAAAGTCCTCAAGCACATTTACTATCTATGGTCCTTAAGATTATCTGAACATAATCTAGCACCATTATGTTAATGAGGCTTCACCAAGCTTTGTTATATGAGTATCATTTTAAATAGATCTTTAGTTCTTCATCCACGACTAGTTTGACCCTTTGCCCCTAGTTTTGCTTCGTATCCAACTTGGCATTAGATATATTGCACTTTCATATATCCTGAGGTCTCATTGGCTAGTAGCTATCACTAGCATTTAACGAGCATCTCATCTACTTGCTTTTCATTATTTTTGAATCATCTTTATTTATCCTCTAATTTTTTATATAATACAACTAAGATAATTTGTTGCTTTATCTTGTTTCTTGGCCATTGATTTTTGTTCAATTTGGATGTTCTTATACACTTAAATGTGTTTTTGTTTATGCATGGATGTATATATTAACATTCTGAACTTGTTTGTTATAATTTGTTTTGGTTTGGCAAAATCTGTTTACATCTCTTAAAACATTTTTTCATAATTTCATTGCACAATTCATCTAAGCTTCGATCTCATGAACTAACATTGTCGTTGTTTAATTACATTCATTGAAGGCTGCCTTAGATTATCAATAGAGATGAAGCCTGCACAAATTGTAGTCAGTGTTTGGAACTAATTGACTTGTCTGAACTGCTGCAATGGGTAGGCCACAGGTTCCAAGTTCGACCACACGTCAACCATGGTTGAATAAAACTAGCTTTCTTTTCTCGTTAAATATACCTTTCTTACCCCATCACCCTGTCTGAAATACCTAGATCCCAAAAGCCTTCTCATTTCAAGCCAGAGAAAGAAAAGGAGGGAAGAAAAGGAGGAGAGGGGAAGAAGGTGAGGACTTAGCTATGATATGATTATGATCCACTCTCCTCTCCTTCTCACTTTTGCTTTGGCTCCTAACACCTAACAATTATCCATTAATTCCATACTTCTTCCTATCTTCCTTATTCTTCTCCTCCACATCAGATTCTTTTCCATGAAATTGAGGTGATAACCCAGCCTGCTCCCATGATAAAGGCGACAATGGTCCAATTCCTCTACCCATGGTGGTCATGGCTTCTCTTCCACAACAACGAGGCATTGGCGCAACCCATGGTGACATGGCTCATGCGGCGATAACATCAACAATGGTGAGGATAAAGTTTCTCGATCTCGCTTAGAGCGGCTGGGAGGAGATCACTAAGAGGGCATGAGGAAATCATGGCAGAGGATTTTTTCCGTCATTTTCTACTTACTAGATCAGTTGACTTGAGTGGGTTTGAGATCAAATGCCTTTCTGTTCGGCATCTCATTTTCAGCTTTGCCTAAGTTTAGTATTATTTTTTACGTTACAATCCTCAACATTGCTTTCCTTCAAAGTCAAAGCTTTATCTAGAACAACTAAAAAGATTATTTTCCATCTTTCTTTTGTTTTCCACCCTTCAGCAAGACAATCTTCTCTTCATTTTTATTTATGTAAATGATTTTTATCCAAGTTTTCCAGATAGATGATTGTTATATGTAACAACTAAAAAGACTGTCCATCTTTCTTTTGTTTTCCACCCTTGAACTTATGAGTAGTTTGGTTCCCTCATTTTTAAGCATTTGCCGGTGTATAAATGATCATGCACAACTCTCTTTGTGTCTCTAGTTTCTGTTAAGGATTGTCTGTTCTTTGAAGTTCCAACCTTTCTCAATATACTTGGTAATAATATAATGGGCAAAGAAGTACTTAAGTCAAAGAATTGTTTGAGCATAAAAGGATTGAACATTATATTGTATGAAACCTCTATATCGTCACATATTGTAAGGAATTATTTCTTCAAATCATGGATTAAGAAACTGCCAGAACAGGATGCTACAGCTGGTACCATACTATTCCAATGTGAAATTGGCACCGGTATGAGTATTAGGATGTGAAAACCCTGTGTACCAATACATACTGGCCGTATCAATGCATATTGATGGTATTGGACCAACTATTCTGGTGCCTTACCGATAGTTTTTCCATTTTTTGAAGTTGTCAGTTTTAGTATGTAGCCATGAGCACCGAAACATGCCATTCCGATCGAAAAATGATATAGGATTCGATACTAAAATTTAAAAACTTGCTTCAAATTGTCTGTACATCATTATACATTTTTAGTCCTTTCATAACATTGCTAAGCTATCGATTGTGACCTCATGCATTTTATTTTGAATTTACAAAGTTGAATCTATGGAAGTCATTTTGGAATTCCCTTCTTTTTTTCTTGCATGGAATATCTCAGGTAGGAATGAGGATGATATCTGTGTCTTCAATTGTTATTCTGGAAGTTTTAACTATGACTTTAGGACCCGACTAGCCACAATCTTCTACTTATAGTGCCAAAGCTTACAAAGAATCTAGCTTTTTAACTCCGACGCTCCCTTTGCTGTCTATAATTGTTATTATTTTTCATGGTTCACTATACCGCCTTAAATAGCAAAAGCTAATGGACTTTACTTTTATTATTTTTAAATGTATTACTCTTTAGTTATAATGCTCCTAGTATGCTGCTCGCCCTAATTCCTTTGAGGACTTCCTACTTTTGCAATGAGTACTAGCACATCCACTCCTCTACTGGGAAACTAAGTTCTCGACAAAGATATATCTATACTTAGGGCATGTCTGGTTGATGATTGGAATCGGAATGGATTGGAATGTGAATTGGAATGGCCATATTCTTCAACATGATTAGTTTGTATCTAGAATCGGAAAATCAATTAAATAGAGGAGCATTTTTGAAAAATCAATTAAACAGAGGTGTATTTTTGGAAAATTAATTTTTTTAAAGTAAACCTAGCAGAATGAGATTTAAATATTGGGGGAGATAGAGCCAGGATTGGATTTTGGAAGATTACAAGATTCCCATTCCCCCCTAGAATGGGAATGGGACTCCTTCCAACCAAAGGGCTGGAGTGGGAGTCACTCATTCCTATTTCCATTCCAGATCCCAACTCCCCCCAACACATCCCTAATTTCTCAACTATCAATAGAATTTGACTAGAAGGACTTACTAACTATAATGTAATATGATCAGAGTGAAGATTTACTCAGCGTAATTTAACTGAAACTATATCGGAATATCTGCATATGTAGTTTCCTGTAACAGTATATCTTCCAATCAACACTGAATTCAAAGAAAACCGATTTATTATGTAGATTTAGGTATCTTTTCAAATACACCCTTGTATTTGATGGGGCGTGATCTATGATCAATGAAGATTTTTTTTCTGTGTTACCCTATAGCATCAAGAAACTTATCTTCATGGTGAATTCTATCAACAACAAATTTAAAAGCATGTTCTCTATTGTTGCATGCATGGTGAAAGTTTGCGAGCCTTTGCTCATAATTAGTCTCCTTATCAAAGGCTACATGCTTTGTCAACTCTTGGTTACTGCATGTTTTTTGTTACCAATCTCTTTGCAATGTTACCAATTTTGTCCATAGATTCAGGAAATCCTTCATTCTGTAAATGGAGCTATGCCTCTGCGACTCCAAGATTTGTCAACAATCTCTATTCTTGGACACTGCACTGCAGATTGCACTGGTAAAGTTTTGAAATTGATGGGCACCCAAAACAATGATTCTCCCAGGAAAAGCAATAGCGAGCTACTAGAATGTCCTGGAGTAGAAGAAAATTCTTCATTAAAAACTCATAGTGATGACAGGGTGAATCAACAGTGCCATCAGAAACTATTTGCAGACACATCTGATGAAAATTGTGCAAGATGGAATTGTGGTTGCAAAAAGCTAGATCAATTTACAGAACCTCACCGGCAGTCTTTTATTAGAAATGGTAACTGGATTCAAGTACTCTGTAAATCCCAAAGAATCTTGTGCAAAGAGATCCCGGAGTTGCATCACATGCATCTTAATGGCGATACATTGTCAGCACATGATGTCCACGTATGTAAGTTAAGAAAATCATCACTACTTGTTTCCAAATGGTATCTCCTTGCTGCACTCTTTATAAATTTTACTTCTATGTTTCAGCTTATAATATATGAGCTCCCAACCTATGGTCGAAATCATTTCTCTTTGAGCTCTTGGGGTTCTTCTGGGCATGCGGGATCCCCTTTCAAGAAACCAAACTGGGTAAATGAGCTTGACAAGAAACCAATGCTTCTTGATTTGGTAAGCTTAGGAGTTTTATTTGTATAGATTTATGTTGTTTCCACTGCTTGAATACTTAGCACTTAATTTCTGCATCATCAAAATCCGAATTACAGGACTCAGTTATGTTGGCACTTAACTGCGCAACGGCTGCTAAGGTACTGCTGGAGCAGCATATGGGTACCTTTGATCCTGTGATCCACTTGTTTTGGATATCCACGTAATCTCTTATTCTTGAGAAATATGTAACTTCAATAGTATCGTTTGTTTCTTTACAATTTCTTAATGCCGATTTGTTTCGCTTAGGTTGGTATCCACAGTATGGCAAACAATGGCTGTTTTGGTGGCCTCAGTTGCCACTGCTAGATACATCTTACTTCAAGCACTCTATAGGTTTCTGAGTTATGGATCTCAAACTTTCTTCTTTATCTTATCCAAGATGTTCGCTCACACGTGGAAGAACGTGCACATACGCAGTTGTCAGTTCTTGTATTGGCCAGTTATTCTTCAAGGTACTGGTTTCAGGTAAATAAAATTGGTGAAACATCTACTAGATTTTGTATTTGGAATCTTTTGCATGTTTCTAATGGTTGCAGACTTATCCGATATGCAGTTCCCAATCAAATGTTGAATATGCACACAGATCTGCATTACGGAAGCATTTCATGTGGTCTAATGTTGCCATGGATGTTATTTTTGGTATTATTATTGGTCTGGCATTGTTGGCTAATGCTGAAGCTGTTTGCTTTTGGATTTTGATTGTGGTACGTGGCATAACAGACAATCTGTTGCGCTTGGGTTGTGTATGGTTGATGGGTGTTCCTGCAGGCTTCAAGCTGAATACTGAACTAGCAGAGCTTCTTGGCATGATTTCACTCAATGCAATTCAAATTTTCTCTACCCTCTGTTTCTTTCTAAGTACTTATCTCAGTTATTTCGTCGAGGGGCTTGCATTGTCCGGAATTGTCTTTGGCCTGACCGTACCAGCTGCTTTGTGCATAGACATGCTTAAGCTTGCAACATTGCATGTTTTGACTCTTCATTGGTTGATATCATTTCTCTATTCACAACAGATCCAGGCTTTAGCATCTTTGTGGCGCCTTTTCAGGTAACAGTAGGTGGGGATGTCTGATCCCCAGGTGCTGATAGGAGATACGTTCCATCTATTGGCATATATTCATGAACTAATGCTGCAATGAATAGTATCCTACTTTCTCAAACTTCAACAATATCATTGGAAATGATCATAATTCTTCCAGTCTCTAGACAAAATAGATATTGCTAGTGTTGCTTTAAGAAAGAAACTAGTTTTATTGTGTTTTTAACCATCTTTCAAATAATAATTGGCATATTCATGTATCTCTTTGTATCATGGCATGCCAATTGTTTTCACAAACTGATACTAGCACAGAATCCTTTGTACGCACAACCTTTATTTAATTATGGTGCACCGAGCCTCAAATGAAGTGCACCTTAACTCTTGTACAAGTTTTAAGTATTGTTTATGTCATGAAGGCCCATATGAAAAGCATTTAAAACTTGGAAATGGGCGGTATGCATTTACAATAGTATACGAATTCGTGGATATGATGAATAACTTTGAAATTGCGACAACACATGCCAATATATATGAGCGTGACTTCACTGTTGCAAATACATTAGCTGAGTGGGGTATTTGCTCCATGTCATTCTAGCAATACTCATCTCTGGATTAGGTTGCTGACATATTCACATGAAATTTACATCAATTCCACCCTTATAGCTGAGCTTGCAATAAGTTAAATCTCTCTCATTAGCACAAACACATGCATGCATGAAATGGAATGATAGACTGTTAGCATGTCAAAGTTCTATCCATTCATTCCAAATCTTTTCTATCCATCAAAACATGCATACACAGACGTACCCATGCATGCATGGAAGGATTTGTTTAGCCTTCATTATGGTTGTACTGATTCTTCTATAGCTTCTCTCATGAGCTAACTGTGCTATTTATTCAATGGCAGAGGACGAAAATGGAATCCTCTTCGGCAGAGGTTAGATAGTTACGATTACACAGTTGAGCAGCATGTCGTTGGTTCACTTCTTTTTACACCTCTCTTACTTCTTCTACCAACAACTTCTGTATTCTACATTTTTTTCACCATGCTGAGTACCACCATCACTTTCATCTGCATCATGATCGAGATCACTATTTCTGTCCTGCATGCTACTCCTTTGGCTGAAATCTTACTATGGATCGCACGAAGAAGGAGATTTCCCTCTGGAATATGGTTTGAAATCATATCTGGTCCAACTGCCTGTACTTATGCAGGTGATGGACTGTCAGGTGATTCTCTGTCATCCGATTTGGATGCAAGGAAAACAGCTTGCTTCTTCAAGGGAGGATCAAAAACTTTGGTTTCACTTCTCCGTAGTAATTATGCTACAATAGGTAAAATCCATTTTTGTCTGTCATTTATCTTTTTTTACATAATCTGTTTCATCTAATACCCCTCATTGGCCATCCATTTATATTTTGTTGTCAAACACCTTTTTACCTGCCTTATATTTTTTCATTGCTTGTTAAAAGTTCTCTTTACAATTCTTAGCATTGTCACAGGTAAAACGTAGACACCTTTATCCCTGTCCATTTTATTGCTATATTCTTTTTTGGATTTGTCTGTGGATAGACTACCTTTTTGTCTATTGTTTCTCTCATGAAAGTCTGTGAGACAGTAGTCACCGTACTTGTGTAGCAGCCTCCATCTGTGTAGTTCATCTTTATTCTTGTACCTGCATTATGTTTCTTACAGGTATAACTGCTAAGAACATGGTGAAACAGTTTGATGTATCATTAATGCAATTAAAAATCAGGGAGGGGGTAATTGTTCTGCTACATGCATGTAGGTTTATCCCTTGTTACATCAAGTGAGGAATTTAAAAACAGATTTTCATGGGAAGTCTGTGATTTCCAATTTCACATTTCTTAAACTTGGTGTCTATTAGAATGTAAACCAATTTTGATAGTTTTCATTTTTCATTTTATTAAAGCTTGCATTTGTGTTCTTTTTGACTAAGGATTTGGTACTTCTGGATATAAAACAAATTAAGGTATCATCATGTTCTTTATAAATTCTATTATGAACATACACTGTTCATAGTTACTCCTCTGATTTGTTAAAAATTGTAAATTTGGTAAGATACACTGCTAGTTTAAAAATCTCTGGGCAATGCAAGTTTCTGGGCATGGCTGGTCAAGGAGGGTGCGAATGTTAATTCCCAAGAACCACTTAAATCATGTAAGATTGACATTTCGAATTATATTATGAGGTATGCTATGTTGGTCGAAGGACCAAAGTTATGACATATAACCTACATGAGATGTGGCCATCAATGGGGATTAAACATGACCAAAAAAATAAAAAATTTGAAATGAAGCTTTGTTTGATAGTTTGTATGCTGTTCTCTTTATCAAATACAATGTACTATCAATTCCTGTGCTGGCCCAGATGGAACAGCAAGGTTTCAGGGGAAACAAGGGTGCAGATTAGTGAGTTTTAGGGAAAAGGCATTGTAATGATACTGTATCCTTGGTTTTCGAGTATTGGTATGCAAGTCGTAACACTGGAGACTCATCGTCGCAGGTAAAATTATCGCACCACATTACAGGAATATATTCTGTGGGGTCAGGCCATCCTTCGGCCCATCATTGGCATATGGAGTCCTCAGTGGTCAGAGGTAATTACACCCTTCTGTTACTCTATGCATGACATCCTGTCATTTATCTTGACTGAAAAATACACATATTTGCCCACAGAATCCCATCTACTTTGCAAACTAGTCTGCCTCCCACATTGCCCTGGATGAACATTAACTTTCGCGAATATTGGAGGTTGTGCCATGATGCTGTGCTTTCATTCAGATTATGATGGTGATTGCAGGCTAATATCTGCACCATCGTGACAGAATCCTGACGTGACAGATTTTGCACCATGACTCCCGCCTACTCCAATCTTTTCTATTGGTTTTTCACATTGAAGCTGCTGATTAACTTGGAGATTTTTTTTTTTTTTTTTTGGGGGGGGGGGGGGGG
>JAOXJJ010001189.1:132284-158140 GCA_025769935.1 Phoenix roebelenii
GACTGCGCTGGGAGCGGAGTGTATCCACCTTGAAGGGGATGCTGCCACAGTAATCGGCTGGATTCAGCAGTGTTGATGGGCACAGACAGGGCGACTGGCACCCCCTACTGCGTGACGTGTGAGCTCGTGAGGGGACTCGTGGCATTCCGAGCCACTCATATTTCCAAAGGCGAACAGTGCAGCGGACTAGGTTGCCTCCTTCGCAGCATGCCACTCAGAAGAACTCCTGTGGAAGAATTTCGAGTTTATCCCTTCCCCTCTCCGTCGTCTTCTTCACTATGACTCTTATGGGTGCACTCATGCGCGTATAGCGTGAGGTACCGTTGTATCAAAAAAAAAATCTAAGACCATGTGCAAGTGTCGATATATGGGATTGTCGTAAGGGGAAAAAACTCTATTTTCAGGGTGTCATAATTGGTGTATCTTATCATGTCCAAGTGCCTATTGCCAACATTCCAAAGTGCTTAAAAAAATAGAGAAGGAAAGAAAGAAAATAAAGAACAAGAAAATGAAGTTCTGCCTACGGTTTATGCCAGATCAGAGTGAATGTTAAGCCAAAATCATCAAAGGATAATAATTAAAAAGTTAAAAGTAAATAAAAGATATCAATTCACATGGAAACATCATAAAGATGAAGTTTCATGGTAATTCTGTAACTTAAAAATAAGGAACAGGAGAATGCGGTTTTATCAGTTCATCAATGGTTTTTGTGCAAGACCAAATAACTTTCGACGAAAGCCACTTTGACATTGGTTTCAATTCAATGCAAAAAAGATTTGAAGGGGAAGTTGTCTCAAATGTTTGGCTCCCACCTATCTTCAACTAGAGCTGCTCCCTACCTCCAAAAACCTTGTTTCTAAGGCCATCCAATTGTCACATGCAACCACCTCAAAAACATTAATTTTATCCAACTAGTATTTGGCACACGGGATGCACCAACCTTGTACAAGAGGAGTATTAAGAGGTGGCAATACAAGATAAACATGGAGTGATATCAAACCAAAAAAAAAAAGTATCAAATGGTTGTGATGATACATGTGTGAATTGGACTCTGGGACAGAACAGGAGCTGCAATCTTTTTTCATTATAAAGCTCACCTTGCGTGTGGGCCCATTCCAACAGCATCCAGCATCCAGACCTTTCACATGGTAGATGTGACCACTTCAATGACTAATCATTGTAGACCACAAATAGAGGTTGGGAGCAATAATGACTTGGATAGAGAGGTGGTAATAGAAATTTTGAGGAAGCTAAAGACATGAAATGGTGCAAGATTTACTGATTATAATCAAGGCCAAACCATGAGAGAATTAGCTTCACCCAACAAAATTATGTTTGGGTGAAATCCCATTAGGTAAAAGACGGTGCTTATCTGCTTGGTCACATCTTGAGTCCATTGTCAGGAACCACTTCCCAAACAATCTGTTCATAGGAAGTATGTGTATGGAACATCTTTTATTCAATAATTGTGGTATAAATAATAGTGATCATGATCATCCAAATTGTTTCTAATCAAAATGGTTTCAGCTATGGAACAATAAAACTAAGTCAAGCGAACTCCTTGGAAGGATCGAACAGTTTATTTAAGGCGACCATCAAATTAAAGCATGTCTTTAGAATCTTGGTTCTTAGCCATTGTGTAGATATATTTATGTCAAATCCTCGAATTGCTCAATAGAAGAATACTTCAGAAGTCTCAATAGAGGAATGACTTGGCAACATGCTCAAGTTCTAGTGGTCCATCTAAAAGTGCCCAATGGAACAAATAAAGTAAAATAAGCATAGATGCCAACAAGTGCAAAGTACAAAGGAAAAAAAACAAGAGAATCACCATAGATTTTCTAAGGGAACCTCCATATGATGCATGCCGAGCACTCACTAACAAAACTAACAGGTCATATGCAATTGACACAGCCACTCGAAACTTAAATAAGAATCTCTACATCTTAGGTAAAGTGTTAGCATCTTGAGGGGAAAAAACATGTTTTGACGAATCAGATAAGGTTATGCCACTGACATAGCATGCTGAGTGCCTGTTTGGACAACCAGTTGCCATGTCTGCGGGGAACTCCTACAACGTGGTTGTTAAATGGCTACAAGATTGTAGCAGAAGTTGGAGGACCAGCGAGTCGTACAGATCCCACAAATGCAAGATGCTTGCGGTACCAAAAACAACCTCAGTAAATGACTTTTGGTACCATTTGGAATCAGGGAATCCATGATAACCTGATTGGCCAACACTCCTTTCCCACCACCTCCTCACGTCAGCTGACTCCCTCTACTGTGAGAGTAATCTTCAACTATACTAATTGGTTGTCCAGAGGCTCAGTATAAAAGATCCCATATTTCAACTTCTAAAGATTCGTCTCAGCAGCATTGTTTTCTAGTCTAGCATTAGGTCCACGAATGTTGCGATATGCAACGAGCGGAAGAAACAACAGTAAACTAAGATAATGCAAGATCAGTATAAGCAAATTGTAATGTTCAACATACCAGCAATAGAATTTGTTTCTTTGAGACCTGGATCCAGATTCAATTGTGGGGAATCATTGGCTTCTAATATCCCTAAAACCTCAGGAACCGTCTGTATGCTGCAAGTGTGATTATTATCACTATTGGTGGCACCATCAGCACCACTACAGTAAGAAAAAAGAAATTTGGAAGTGTTAAAGCATAAACATGGAAAACGTTATGAGCTTGCAGATGAACAAAAAGAATGATGAACTAATATCCCCAGCTCAAGAAAGTGCACAGAATATGAAGTTATGATATTAATAGACTATCATGTTGCCTACTGAATCTCTACTAATATAATGCAACCTCCACAAGTCCCATCTCTTGAGCCAACAATCTGATAAATCAGACCTACTTGAAAAAATCTTGATTAATGGGATCACAGCCATTCATCAAATGTTCCTTTTGGAGCACATTACATGCCATTGCATGCGCCAAGATTGTCTACTTAGCATAAAACTAAAATTAACAATGAGGCTGCTCAAGTCCAATATCTTTCTAGCAGTTTTTCTCAGCAATAAATCTTTAAGAACTCCAGTGATCAACTGGAATGCTCTGATATGTTATTATTCTCATAAGTGGGGAATGTAAATGAGGGGAAAGAAGAGAGATAAATTAAAAGTAACATAGATAAAAACAAGACAGAAACCATGAAGGATTATTATTTGCAACAAATTTTAAAACCATTGGCTTTTTTATCTTCAAATAGTAGGCTCAAAGATGAAACTGATCTTCCTGAGTTGTGTTTCTACAGCATTACAAAAGCAGCATAAAACAAGAGAACTCTCTAAATAAACTTATGCCTGAAACAAAAAGGTTGAACAATAAATAATCACTTCAAAAACATGTTTATTTAGAGAAACTGGGAAGGGTACTCATGCATATATGGGTTACAAAAGAAAACCCTAAAAAAACTTTACTAGATGTTCTGGACTTCCTATTTATGCATCCAATCTAAGCATTCTTATAACAACTACTACTCTCATTTCATGTTCATGTAGTCTATAATCCCAAACATTACAGCTCTAACAAGATTGCTGGCCTTACACCAATAACTAAAAATCAAAAAAATGACTTAAACTCTCACCTGGAAGCATTGCAAAAGCTCAAAACTTCATTGGCTATTACTTAATTTCATAGAAAATAGTATTCTAGATAACAATATAATCAATGCAGATAGAGCTGATACTTTAGTGTGCAGTAGTACAAAGAATTGCAAATCATGTTCACCTATTCAAGTGAAATGATAATCTTCAGTTTATGAGCATGACCAGTCCAAGTTATTTATGTCTCTAGTGAATTGGCTCTAAAAGGCCTTTGCCAGAAACCAAGCTTGGAAGCTGATGAAACATGGTCATAGTGATACTAAAATGAGAGTGCCAAAGGCTCAGCAATCAAGTACTGCAATTCAGATGCAATCTTCAAATCAAATCCATCATATTTAGCAGGTTCAAGACCAGCACCACCAGTGTCACTCAAATATCACGGCTCGTGAGATGATCAACACCAATATCAACCAACAAGTGTTGATTAATTCATCAACATAAAACAACTGACAAATACTTCAAGCAGCTTTACAACACTTTTTTATGTCGCATGACCATTTATGAGGCTAAGCCATTAGAACCATTTTTCATATCTGAAGTCCTGAGATATGTTAGCAACCATATATAAAATATTAAAAGAAAACAGATTAAGTTCATAACAGCTTGCACCTATATCAAAATTTTTATCAAAAAAAGAAAAACAAGCAATTCCTCATCCATTTGACTGAGTTCTCCTTGTGAAGCTCTGAAAGCATATTCAAGGATCATTCCCTAAACCTCAACATTGCATATATACTAGATATGTCAAAAAACATGACAAAAAAGCCATCACACCATAAATACAGACAGCAATCAATATTCAACCTATTAGAGGTCATATTCATTGATAAATCCATTCCAAACTAAAGCTAAGCGCTTCAATAAGCTTACTTTGGACCTATACTAATTTGAATTGTTTAAGAAGTCTAAGGCCGAATAAGTATTTTAAGCATTAACATCATAAGGGGAACAAAAAGAGAACCCCTCTCAATAGGTAGCGCGTGAATCAAAACACCATTGGAAAATTTGATTAAGATGAAATAACTAACCTTGGTGTCGCAGCCTTGATGCTTTCTGATGTCACGTCTTTTGCTTCGGATAAGAGATTACCTGAATTGAAAGATCATTCTATACTAATAAATAAAAGTAGATGATGCTTGGTAACATTGAACCTAATTTTTGGAAAAGCTAAAAAGTCACTAGAAGTTCACTGACAGAATAAAAAATTACCACCAAGCTCCACTGACTTGGAAGCCAAAATACGAGACTCGTGGGGAACATCAATACTGCCATCTTGAAGTTGCAAAAGCTCTGTTCCATCCTCCTGACATAAAAGATGAACCATTCCAATATTATTATTGTATGAGAGAGAGAGAGAGAGAGAGAGAGATTGGCCTTATTGAAAAAGATAAATTAAAAAGAAGCAGAAGAGAAGTTTTCTCTTTAGAAAAATGCACTCTAGTAGAACCAATGCTGTAAATTTAGCTTACCTCATTATTTTCTAAGATCAGGACATTATGATTGGAAGACTTAAGCTCGCTCTCTATTATAGTACTAACAGGTTGTGATGAATTAGTATCTGGCAGGGAACTTTTATTGGTTGGTTGCACTGCATTAAGAGCTTTTTCAGGCTCTGAAACTATGTCAATTGAAGTCACATTGCCTGTTTCTGTCAGAGTATTTTCTTCACTAGCCTTTTGATCAGAGAATCTGAGGGCTCCATTTGAACAAAGATTTTCAGTATTCAACTCTGCACATGGTTTTGGAGACGCACCGGGAACCTCTGTAGGTCCTAAAGAATTTGAATGATGATCAACTCCTAAAACTTCTCGATCTCTCACATCAGCATCTAATGAGATCTTAGAGGTTTCATTTTCAAACAAGCTTGCAGATGAATCAATTTGATTAAACTTAGGAATCTCCAATATATCATCTCTTGACTTCAGACGAACTCTGCGAGCTTCCTCAAGGGTGTCCCAGAATCCAATAGAAAGAGAGTTCCTTTTCAAAACCTGCGAACATGTTTGAGGCAGATCAAAGCATAACAATTTAGCATTATACAGGGGCATACGCAACAATTAGAACTTAAAAATAGTCTATTGGAAAAGGCGTTCTACAAGGTTCGCCGTCTCAGTACCGGATCCTATACCAGTAATATCTTGGTATAGTGTCGGTACACCAGGTACATCGATTAGTTTGACATACTGAAACTCTGTATGCCTCCTGTACCGCATACTGGTTTAATAATAGTATCGTATGGTACACTTGATGTGCATCGATACTGATCGGTATGGCATACCATGTTCTAGCCTGATATATGGGCTAGAAAAGACATTGTATATTATTTTACATACCAGGAGAAATTTTTCTTGCTTTTGACCTTGCCAAGACAAATTTTAACATTAATGGCCATAGAAAAAATGAGATTATTTTAGCTATTAGATAGCTTTAATGTAGCTCAAGTTGGACTTATTTTAACAGTAAACAAGCCAAACATAATTCTGAGCTTGAACAATAAACAAGCCAAACACAAGCTAGACAAAATTCACATGTATTCGGCTCAAACTAGCTCAAGGACATATCGAAACACATATAAATATGTACATATTATGCAAATATAATACTTGAATATTTTATTAAAAATATAGAAATCACAACAGCCTTTCAATCTCAGTCTATTGGTTGATTTAGATATCTGTTAATTCAGTTCAGCTGTCACATTAAGATCCAATTGCTGAAGATGGACCTAGCTTCCAACTTATAGGGGACTCTATAAGGTAGTAGGTCTCTCGTCTTCTACCAAAAATCTAGAACAGTGCTAAAACCCCATGCCTCTTTCTCCTGATCTCCCTTCCCTTTCTCCAGCACCTATCCTCTCACATCTCCTTTCACTTGATTTATCCTGTCCCCTCTCCTGTGCCCAAATCATATCCCTACCTAATCTATATCCCCCACTTTCTTTACCCACCTGCCTTCCGCCCGTCCCCCAGACTTCCCCCCCCCTCTCTCTCTCTCTCTCACACACACACACGCACACACACACTCACTCACTCACTCTCTGAGTGAAAGCCATATCCCCTCTCCCAACCTCTCCTCACCTCTCTCTTGCTTTTGTTCATCTCCCTCAAATAAAAGAACCCACCACCACTAGCAGTCTTCCGCAATTTACAGCAACATTAATAACAGCACCTCCTACCCTTCATCTACACCAGCAGCAATGCCGTTACCAACTTCTCCACCGTACAGTCCCCCTCCCCCTTCGGTGGTGGCATCTTGGTAGAGCTCTCCACACTCAGTGATTGCTTCTTTCCAAGTGGCAGCTCAAACAAGCCTAACAAGCCAAACATGATCTTCAGCTTGGGATAGCTTGCTTTCTTACAAGTCAAGCTCAAGCTCGACATCTCCAGATTGTAACAAGACTGGCCAAGTTCGTGCTGCTGTTGCAAATCACTGAGCTGAGCTTGAGCTGGGCCAGCGCACTCAAGATCACCTATTTACAACCATAATTGTCATTGATCGCCTTAGGCTTAAGTATATCATCATCAACCTAGTTCAAACTAGAGTTTTAGGTTCTCCATGTGAACGCACTTAACTTCAACACTCTCTAGACCTTAATTGAGTCTGGAGTATGATTTAAAACTCACTATTTGCACTAGAGTTTCAGGTTTTATCCAAACTCATATCAATAAACCTTATTCTCCTTAATATCAATTAGTAATTTCACCCCATTCGTACTAACAAACTTAATTACCATATACAATGCACCAAATGGTGTTACATACATTATCAATTGTTCAGTAAGAAAAAAGGTCGTCACCTTTCATATTTTTCATAAATCACCTAAAAGTACCTTGGATGAGGACAAGGAAAGATTTAAAGTTGCATATGTGTTTTCGTCCTTGTAAAGATGCATCCGACTAGGTGGTGGGGTCTTAAATCCAATACTACTCCAGGATGGCGATTGCCATGGAGGCAAGGAGCGCATGTATGATTTAGCTAAATCTATAGGTGAGCTTGATTCACTTTCAATGCCCTGCAGAAAAAATATTAGAAGTGAGATAAATTCAAAGCTCAAGAAACTCAACATGGATAATATACAATTTAAACAAAAAAAAAACCATCATACAAGCATAAATACCAAATAATCACAACTGAAACAATATAAAACCCTGAGAGGATATAAAGCATATACATTAAGTGTAATCTCATGAAGCAGGCATTTCTGTGCTGAAATACATGAACATTTATGCATATCACATGCCTTTTACCTATCTAAGCATATACATTTAAGTGTAATCTCATGAAGCAGGCATTTCTGTGCTGAAATACATGAACCTTTATGCATATCACGCCTTTTACCTGTCTATAAGAACTGTAGTTGCAGCTGACAGAAGAAAATCTTCAACAAGAAGTCCAAAACCAAGCAGACCAGAAAATGGGAAAAGAACTTATATTAAATAACAGCAAGAGCACTCAGATATAAAAAAAATTACAAGCAAGACAAAAAAAATCCTAAGTTATTCAGAAATTTCTTTTCCATTGATGTTAAGAGACCCCATGAATAGTTCAGACCAAGATTTGAGATACCGATGCCGGACATCATAGTAGTTTGCAAAAACCTTACAGTACCAGTATCAACACACTGTACAGGACTGTGTCCCATACCGATACACTATGTATCCATGTTCAAAACTTGCCAGAATGGTGCAGTACAACTCATACAGATCCGACAGTATTTGAAACCTCGGTTCAAACTAAGGGAAATATTATGTGGATAGATCAAAAAAAAAACATGTGTGTAAGAAAACATTCATCCCTATCAGAAAAGAAAGAATGACTATGTTGTATTGGAAATAAGAAAAAGATTTTTGAATTTGCTGGTGTGGTGTCTGTCTCCTAGCTACTAAATAGTCCCACTAGCATAAATTTATCCAGTTTTCTGCCAAGATGGGAACTACGCATTCTGGGGGTAAAATGCGCTTAACTTCTTTCCCTTTTGAGTTCCATAAGGAATGGAGATTGAAAAAATAAATAAATAAATATGTAAACATAGGAGAAAATGTATTGGTCCAGGAGAAAAAAAATATGGGGGCAAGAAACATATTCTTGAGACAAATTTGAGATGACCAATTATTCATCCTAGCAAAGAAAATATTTTGCTCCTAATATCATGGACAAGTATGGTAACAGGATCATTTTGCTACTCCAAGGATGGAAGGAAAACATTAAAAATAGAATAATGTACCACACCTTAACGTAAGTAAAGACCTTTAGCTAGAGTTCTAGACCACTAGGATATTATGCACCTGAATGTTATTAGATGTCAGAAGATCCATCAAGCTTTGCCAAGCATCCTCAATTGACATCCATCAAGCTCCCATTTTCTTCTTCATTTTGTTTTCTTTTTAGCACAGATCAGGAATCCACATAATTATACCCCAAAATTAATAAATAACTTGTCCATTTGATGAGTTTGGTGAGATTTATCCAAATTATACTATCATTAGTTTTCAGAATATCAGATTTTGACCTACTATGTACCCAAATCATAGTTGGACCCTTTTCAGAATATCAGATTTTGACCTACTATGTACCCAAATCATAGTTGGACCCAAACTTTTTGGCCCTAGCCTACAAAGCAATGTGCTTCCCTCAGAAAGCTCTGGCCAACTCCATGAGGAGATATTCTCTTAACTATTGGGGAGATTGAAAGCTAACATATACTAATAACATTAGCATTATATGTTTCCTGCAAGACATGCTAACACTGCATCACATGGGTTAGGAAAGCATTCGGAAAAAAAAGAGGCATCAATGAGAGTAATCAAGTTGGTTGCTGATTCACTAAGAAAGTAAGATCACATGATGGGAGCATAGGCACATATAATATGCATTGCAAAGATGAGGCTCTTAAGCAGGATATCTGTCAGGAAGAACACTACATATGCTTAAAGATGCTTGAAGTTATCAATAATAAAGAATAAGTGATTGAGAACAAGCTGAAATAGTACAATCACATGCAAGACACATTGAAGACCTTCCGAAGCTAACATTTGACGGGAAGACCTAACAGAACCTGGATAGAATTGTGAGTTTCTCAAATTAAATTGTGTGCAAGATAGGGGGAAAATCAAAAAAGCATGCAGGATTTGTTAAGGTACTAAGTAAAGTTGCATTATCCGTCTTGATTATGGTTTGGTACGAAGACAATATTGTAGATAATAACAAAACATGATAAAGCATGCATCATAGGAGAGATAAATAACTTCATTAAAAGATATCCAAATACCAGGTACAGTCACAGGAAGAACAGGAATCCCCCTCCCTTTTGCAAGAAAGGACAAAAAATTTAACATGGGGCCTCTCCTCATCCTTAAAGAGAGATCATGTAAATAGGAGATACACAGATCCATAGCCAGAGATTCACTACATACACAAGCACACACACGTACAAGGAGGGGGAGAGAGAGAGAAAGAACCAATAAGTTGATACAAAAGGGAAAAATCACCCAAGTCCTTCATAAAGTTACCAACCTCCCCCTTCAAAAGAAAAAAAGGGGCCAAATGGACCCAAAATTTGTAACACATAATAATTGAATTTTAGAGAACTTTTTTTTTTACTTCCTTTTTTCTTGTTGTTAACATTACAGCCTTGTGCATGGTAAAAAACATAAAACACTACAAGAAGTATGACTTGATCAACATTCATCATGCTTATGGAAATGAGGAGCTTTCACAAAATTACATGGGCATCTTTTTGTGACACATGTTTGGAGACACCATTGTAAGCTTTCAGTGATAACTAGGAGTGGCTCACATGGGTTTCACTGAAGTAGGGGTCCAGAAATGGCCATCCCACCTCTTCAATCTATGGCAGAGCCATTACAAATCAAGAATTAACAATTTAAGTTCATATCAGTGAAGAATCAAGTCAATCACTTTCACAACATATTAAAATAAAGAAAAAAAATAATTCTTCTGGGATGGATCTTCAAAAAGCAAACAAATTGAAAAGCAATACTGACATATTGAAGCATATCGGTATTTAAAGTGCAAGGTCCACAATCAGAATTATGTTTTGAACTTGATTCTAGCCTTTTCTCCTCTATCCATTTCTTGGCCTCCATAACAGCTGCGTCACGAAGATCAGGGGTACATGCTTGGACAGCAGAAGACCCAGGAGAAAAGGCCTTCAGCTTACTAGCAGAATACTGTATTGATTCAGGTAGATTCTGATTCAAGGATCGCCAAGCTCCTGAAAATGCCGTAGCATTGCTAGTAGCCCTGTCTGAAGTTTCCTTATGTGTTCCATCCCCGACAACTCCTGTAAATGGGGCCTCTATAACTCGTGATTGTATTATTTTGGTCAGTCTATTGCATTCATCCCTGGGAAGGAAATATGAGATTCCAGTCAGAAATTTGTAACTTCCAATACAATAGATAGCGTCAAGCATATTTATGATTCCAGTAATTTCATGCATCTTCTGCATATTACAATCAGACAGAAAATGGTTAATCTAATTAATTTTCAATTTGCTGTATTCTTTTCTTTCTCCCAAGTCACCAAGCATTAGCTCCAGATGAATCATATCAAGAAGATATGCAATGACAGATTTATATCTTTTCACCATCTTCTGCACCTCATAGTTGCAAAATTGTATATAAGCAAGAATACCCAATCCTTAAAGAAAAAAAAAGAAATTAATCCACAAAGGAATAATGCTTGGTAATATTTTATATAAGGGGAAAAAAGAGGAACTTGAGGGGCATGCCAAATATTTTGTGTTCCCAATGGGTCAAGACATTACACTTTTATAGAGCAGTCAACAAAGTGAAGGAGTTAGTATGAGTCTAGAACAGATAAAATTAGGGGGAAAAGATCACATTCTAAACTACCTTGTGAAGGTTTCCTGCATAAGCAACTGCTCGATAACAAGTTTAGATTCACTTCTTGAGACAACTGCTTGTGACCTCGCCATGCAATCCCTGGCTGAATTTGGTCTATTTTCTCCCTAATCATTAAAAAAAAAGAGCTTGATTAGCGTGTAAATTAAATGAATCTCGCATATTCATCTTATCAATGAAGACATAGGAGTACATCCAGCACTACTTGCTAACTTCATTTGTCAAATGGTCAATGAGATTTGTAAATCACTAACTACAAGTAACACAGAATGGTCTTCACACCATAAGGTCCTATTATATTCAATTTGAATGCATGCACCAAAATCATATGGATCAATAAATCAATAACTAAATAAATGGACACGATAAACCATAAATGATAGCAGTAACAAAACAAAATCACGAAGTTACCTGATTTAGTTCATGAAGATGTTTGGAAGAGGCATCAACATCTTCCTTGTCATCTGTACAAACAAATAAGATCAGTCATGAGACACTAAATAACAATTGAATTTACCAAAATAACTTCATCTTGCATAAATAAGCTCCATGTTTGACCGTATGAGATGAAAAAATTATTAGGTCAGTCAAATTGTTCAGGCCATCAAAGTTCAGGTCTGCTGCAAAATGTGAAGGAAATATGGAGAAATGGATGTTATTACGTTATATCCACTTAAGCTTCCCAACATGGCAAAAGTGACAAACACTAGAAAGCACAGCCTCATCACCTTTAAGTCGGTAAAACTACAAAAACTGACTGCAGTTCAGCAACATAAAGTTGGGTCAGCTGTCTCTCTCACATGCAAGTAAAGACTAAAAGATCTGAAAAGCATTTTTAGCTGCAGTCTCTCGTGGAATGTTACATGGCTCAGAGAAATGTCACTGGAATGTTACATGGCTCAGAGAAATGTCACCTTCTTGAAGTCCAATGTGAAGATCAATGGCCAGGAGTACAACAGTCAATCTGTCCGTCTAGTTTCTAATCAAGATCTCCTCCTCAGGGAGATAAAAATGATGCAATTACAACTGTATGAAATGGAAGTTCTGCAACCCAATAACATAATCGAAGAACTGAACACCACATCCAGATATGATACATGAACATCTGACAGTTTTGGTGTAGGATCATGATCCCTACATCATGGGAGGTTTAATATTGAAATTGATTTTTTAATTGAGAACTCAAAATTTATTACAGCGATTAATGGACAACATCCTGAATATCCTATTTTGTAGGATGATTAACGCAGATCTTGATAGCCTCATTTTACTATCGGTTGGATGGCTAGATTACTGCTAGTGAACAGGGGTCAATGAAATAAACCAAACATACAGGGGGGGCACTCAATACTAAATGGTGGCAATACTAAATGGTGGAGATTCAATTTCAATTAGCAAGACTATGTTCTAGATGTAAATTCAATGATGAGTCCCAAGGTTGGTGGAACCGTCCGGAACCAGCCCCGAGCCATACCGGCGGTTTACCGGGACGGTTCCGGCAAAGAATCCGAAACGTCGCGCCGGAGGAGGAGAAGGAAAGAGAAGAAAAGAGAGAGCGAGTGGGGGAGGGAGGGAGAGGGAGGAAAGCCGGTGGAGGCCGACAAATCGCTTGCCGACTTCACTTAAAAATCAAAAAAAAATTTATGGCCAAAGCCTCCTCTCTCCGCTTTCTCTCTCTTGTCCTCTCTCATTCTCTCTCGCCCCTATCTCTTCTACTTTGTCGGTATGGGCCCGGCGCGGACCATACCGACTCGTCCCACCGTACAACCAGTATGGTGCCCAGTACCGGTTTCACCGACACTGATGAGGCCCTTTATGGTAGATTTTGACCAAAGAACACAAAAGCTAGCTGCAATTAAGAAGGTCATCAGGCAATCATATAATACATGTCTTAGTTTTATGCTCGGTATTATTTTTCTGTTTATTTATATAATACGAGGGTTCTCTCTAGTCTCTATATGATGGAAGTTTTGATCAACATTCCGAATAAATGAAGCAAATCTAAAGATTATAGCATAAAAGCAACCTGTTATAGGACTAGAAGGAACTCTCGGTTATTATTTTATTCATTTAGTTGTTTTTGATTTTTTATGTTGATCTTAGCTATCTAGGAATGAGTAGGACAAAAAGTTGGTCTTATTTTAGTCATTATGGCCAAAGTTATCATCTTTTTTCCAGTAGAATTTGAATTCTTAAGGATTGCATAAAGTGAGGAATGCAAACTTGAGCTGTAGTTTAGTAAAATGTATGAAATAGAAGCATGTGGCTGCACTTGATGGGGTTTTGAATTCTGAAAGGCACTCTCTCTTTCACACACGTTATTGCTGAGGTTAGCAATCAAAAAGTAGACCTCATGTATCAAGGGTAATTTGGGGATTTACAGTTGAATTCAATTAGTTCTAAGTAGGAAAAAAGGGAAGGGAGAGGCACGTGAATCTAAGTAATATTTTTTTGCAGAGAATATGAATTAGAAGCATGCAGATGAACCAAGTATGGTTTAGAAATAACCCCATGCCTGCTCACCCACCTGATTCAGTTTTATAAGACCTTTGGGGAAAAAAGACATGAAGCAGATAAAAACCTGTCCACCTAACTGAAACACCTACTAATCCTACTTTTCTCATTTGGTTCCGGACTTTGAAGCCACCTGCACTCAAGCTACATGCACGTATTTATTTCATTCATATTTCAGAATATATAACTAAATAACAAGCAACCAAGTAACCTAAAATATTTTCACCTTTTCACAATTATCCATTTCTAAAACCCTAATTGTTTTAAGAGGCTGTTCGCCAGATCAAGTGCTCAACAGGGCGAGTGTACTTGAGCAGGATAATCTGAAACCAAACAGAATACCTCCTGTATATTATAACCTTCAACAGACCTAAACGAAAAATCTATTACCAAAATCCTCCAAATTATTCAAAAAATCGAACCATGCCTTTCTGTAGCAAAGTTTCCACTATAACGAAACTAGTTAACAGAATATTCAAGAAAATCGTCATCTCCGCAACAGACCGCTGATTCCTGTAACCTTCTCGTTCTCTCAGGTCTTGATGAAGAAAATTTCAAGGAAAGCAGAAACAGCTAAAAACAGAAAATATATCTCGAGACAAATTGAGAACTAAGCAATCAAACATAGTAAAGAAAAGAAATAACTCACCAGAGCTCACACTTATCGCTCCATCCGAAGAATAACCAGAAGACGAAGAACACGAGCTATCTTCAGAGCGAAACACAGTAGAGATCAGCTTCCCGGCGCCCGAGATGAGGCCCTGGAACCACCTAGGGCTTCGAGATGAGGCAAGGGAAGCTGGAGCAGGAGACGGCAGTTGGTTCTTCGGGCGAGCATAAGGGGAGACGGGCGGCAGCGCCCGCCGCCCGCGGAGTATCTTCCCTCCCGCTCCGCCCTCCCCCCGACAGCGGGCCCTAAAGAGGGAGGCCATGGCCGAGGGAAGAGAAGCGGCTTGCGACTGGTCTGGGTTTTGACTTGGGTGGGAAAGTAGTTTAGGAACGATAATTATCTTGGCGGTGGGGGGAAGGGGGAGAGAGAGAGAGAGAGAGAGAGGAAGGAAGAGAAGATGGATCGATCAGAGTTCAGAGATATGCCGCAGGCCCGCGGATCGAACGCAACTGCGCTTTGTTCGCAAGGAGATGCGGTTTATCAGCGCTGTTCACGCGATGGAAAGAAAATCCAAAGCTTCAAACGTGCACCCAAATCGTGCGAACCCTCGTTGGGACGAAGGGACCCACAGAACATTTATACACCACCACGTGGGTCCCACTTGTCCACCAATCTGACGTAGCCTTGGGGGCGGCGTGGATCGAGTACTTGCCGGTTCCTCCACGGATCGGAGCATGTCGACCCTTCATCTGGAATGATTGGTAAAACGAAAATTGCATCGCCCCCGTTGGCTTGTATCAAGAATTTCTTCCGCTGGCTCTCATGCGGCTGCCATGAGCCAACGAGATGACAGCAAGCATACATGCCACGATTCCCGAAATGCCACCAAGAATCGGATATTCCCTCCAACCGACAGCGGAGCGACCAAACATACCAAGCTTTAGTGACACGTTGAGAAGTGGACGATTATAGGGTACAGCTCCTAGCGAAGGCTCCCCCCATGAAGATGGTTTAATTATAGACGATATTGATCTGAAGTTCACAATTTAAGACAGCCTAAGCCTTAGGATGATTTATTACACTGGTGGTTAAATCACCAGCACAGCTTCTACCCAAAGGTCATCAGAGTCATGCATACAAGCTTCAACAGTACCAAGGCCCTTCCAAATGGATATAAACTTTAATTATAACGTTAGCATTAGTTATGCAACTTCAGCTAATTATTCCTCATGACTGCACTATCTCACTAGATTGATTAATAAAGGAAGATGTCAATGCCTCTATGTCAGGATCATTCTTGTGCTTGCTCCAAGCTGTTTCAAACTGCAACTCTTGGCATCTACATGACGAACAAAGATGAATTAGATGATGGAAGAAGAGGGGGGGGGGGGGGGGGNNNGGATATGAAAGAAGATAAATGAAACAATTAATAAATATGGCATTTTTTTCTTACTTCTGAATCAACAACAGTAATTGTAAAATGTGATTGCGGATAACTTCACGGCTCTTTCTTACTGCAGATTCCTTGTACAAAAGAACAAGCTCATCTACCAATCTGAGCAGAAGAATAACAAGTCAGCAGGAGCTTCTATTCAACAGAATCCACAACTAAATAATTAGCAGACTATCTAAATTATAAACGAGATTAAAATACAAAATATTTTCACCCAAGATTCAATCAAGAGTTCAAGATTTCCATCTTGTTTCCTGATGGGAAGGATGGGCTGCCAAAAAGGAACTAATACAGATAGAGACAATTAACACCAAGTAAATTCATCCAAACGTAATTATATACCATTCGCTTCTTCCATGATAGATAATATTGGATACATTTAAATGTGCTTCTAAACTTGTGATAAACCTAATAAGCAGAATAAACTTTGGGAGAACAAAAGGAATGATTATATACAATTAGATGGACACTGGCTGAATTTTTGAGCAATCTCAATTTTCATCTGAATAGAGTTGTACAAGACAAAATCATATCAACATGAACAGTTAAGCGTACCTTTCAATATATGGTGATTTCCTGATCCATGTTAATTTAATGATTGTATGCAGCCGTTCAAGAACCTGCAAAATGATGGGATTGGTTCAAAATATTCAACCATCCAAATCCACCACTAAACTCCATATTGTTTACAAACACCAACAAGTACTGATCAATTTATATCCTTGTGCTGCAAAAATTGGAAAATAGAGGAGCAAGTACGTGTCTAGCACTGCACCATTGCTTGGGAACTAACAGTACATAATAAAAGGCAAATGATAACAAGAACACAGTACGTAATAAAAGGCAAATGATAACAAGAACACAGTACATAATAAAAGCCAAATGATAACAACAACTTATAACCCCAAACAATTGGACAAGGCATGTCAGTTATGGTATGATCATACTCCAGGTCCAGCTGCCTAATGCTTAATGGTTTTCTGTTGGCCCCAAAATGCTCGCATGCAAAGCCTATGCCACTTTACTAGTATAGATAAAAGAAAGTTGTTTTAGTGCATGGTGCCTCTATATGCTTATTTGAGAGCATCCATGTGAGTTTATGAACATAAATGCATGCATACATTATGGCGTAACAAAGTATATAATGCCACTTTACTGGTATAGATAAAAGAAAATTGTTTTAGCACATGGCACCTCTATATGCTTATCTGAGAGCATCCATGTGAGTTATGAACATAAATGCATGCATACATTTTGGCGAAACAAAGTATACACCGTGTCATTTTTATTAAACAGACCAATTTATTGATATAATATATGCCAAATAGCAGATTAGTACTTTGTTGTTCTTTATAATCCACAAACATCAAGTTTCTAATATGTTTTTATCTGTAAATAAATTGAGCATATCTTAATTATGTATTTATGCGTCCACCACTCACAAAAACCACCATATACATGTAAATACAAACAAATAGACATATACATACACTTTGAGAGAAAGATTGGACATCGTCCAGTCCTACATAAATGCATACAAACATACTACATTCATACATATATTTGGAGAAGCCGATGATTAGTATTTTGAAGCACGTCATGACATCAGCAGAGCCATAATGCAGCAGGGACCATGCACCAGTGTTACTACAATTAAATGATCCATATTCTAAAATGATCTGAGCATTAGAAATTTCCAAGTAGCATTACTTGAAAAATTAAGCATGGATTTCAAAACATGGACCAAAATTTGTTTTGCTGAAGTCTGGCTGGTTTCTAATAAAGAAAACAGATGTGTGAGAGCAAAGTGTCATGAAGGAAATATATGGTACCAACTATTAACAAGGATGTGGTAATTCTTCTTGCACAGTGAATGGAATATCTAGTAATGTTTTCCACTAAAAAGGAAGAGTCATACAACAATTACCTCATCCTGCATACGCATGCAGAGCATCAGAAAAGTATGACTTAGAAATAAAGCAAACTGGTACAATATGCAAAGAGAAATACTGAATCAAGGTTTGACTCACTTTTTTTAGCGAGCTTTAAATAAAGTTCTGTCTAGCAACCTATTGCATGTGAAAATATATGTATACGTTCCCAGCACTATGATATAAGTATGAATTCATAAAGGCAGAAAAAGAGGAAAAAAATATAATAGACATACCAATGAAGCATGTAAAGCCCTTGCAATGGTGCTACTTATTAGGAACACATTTCAGAAATGAAGAATCCAAGTCAGAAAAATCAACTGGGACTCACTTTGTTCAGTTAAGTTTATATTAAGTTCTGTCTAGCAACCTATTACATGTGAAAATATGTGTATATGTTCGCAGCAGTATGAATTCAGAAAGGAAGAAAAAAGGGAGAAGAAAAGGGGTTAATCTACAAGACAGACAAACCAACGAAATATATGAAAACCTAGTTGGTTGTGCTACTTACTAGGAATGCATTTCGGAACTAAAGGATCTAGTCAGAAAAATTATCACATACACACTCACACACATACATAGATACACCACATTACCCAGTCTCGTAAATTAGCATACGATCTTATTTCTGTGGTAGTTTTCTTGCTTGCTGTGTGAATTATCATGATACTTGAGTAATATAAATTTCTCTATGACAAATCTCTCTAGATGGATCATTCTTGAGATAACAGAAATGAATTGAGTGCCCATAACAGAGATGATTAATATAGTCCAGCAGATCAGCACAGACAGCTATTTGTATATCAATTAATTAGTCAAGTCTGATTAAGTAAGATATACATACTGATATCACCAGGGTAGCAAAGCCATAACTATAACTATCAAGCCCTTACCTCAAATTATAGGACTAACAATAATAAAGAAATAACACTAAGAAAAGATTTACTTTTTCTTACCAGAATAACAGTTTTGTCATCATCAGCATGCATCCATTGAAAGAAGAGAGCAAATATACGCCGGAAGTGTGCCAATATAAAAAGGCCCATGGCATCAAAAACCGGTTCAATAAGTGTGAGCCATGCAATACGACGTTCTTTATTGAATGGCTGGCGCTCCAAGTGAGCTAGCATCTCACTTAGCATCCGCTCAAACCTAATAAAAAAGCCAATGAGTGGTATACATAATAAAGAATGCACTTCAATTACGGCAATGACAAGAAAAGAATCGTCCACAGTTCCATAAACAACACCAATCAGAATACTCGAAGACAAAATGACTCAAAGTCCATAAATTGCATATATAAACATTTGAAACCAAGTGCAACGCAAGTGCTGGAAAACAGGATAATGGATATTTCAGTAACATAAGGGTATGAAGTGAAAGTGGTGAAACACAAGATAATGGATCCTTCAATTCACATTAACATACAGTGATCAAACAAAAAGCATTGGAACACAGGATAACGGATACTTCATTCACATGATAAAATCTAAAGAACATGATATAACTCATTATGACTATGTAGGCGAAAAAACAAGTCTTCAACATGAATAATGGGTTATATCTAGTTCTTTGGATTGCTTCCATTATCATGACTTTGGCCACAAAAGAAAAAAAGCTCCTCTTTTGATTTCCATTTGGAATACTTCCTTATAACTGTACACTCTCAATCTTGTTGAGTACAGAATTAATGGGGAAACAGTGATTACCTGCAGCAATTTTGTACTGGCACGATGCCACTAGACAATTTGCGGAAAAATGTATGAAGGTCCCCTCAACTAGGCTAAATCATGCATATGCAAGAAATAGAATGCAATGATTTGAGTCCTTCAACTAACCATAAGCCATTACAGGCAAAGTGAAAGATGGAAAATTGACAACATTCATCACACCAAACGTTTCCCTAGATTCTTGAATCCTCGAAAATTACTAGCAAGAGTTATACACTTCTACTTGCTTGGTCTCAGCCTTCCCTGCAAATCCAGGCTTAAGGACATTTCCGAAGGCTGCTGCCACATTTCATTAGCCTAAACAGAATAACCAGGAAGGTAGGTCTCACCCTTTGTTGACTTACCTTCTAGGTGTAGCAGCAGGAGATTGTTTGTCTAAAAAATCTTGTTGGGAACTTAACATCAAGTAAAAGGGTTGAGATTGATGGATTTATTCATACTTAAAGCCAGATGCTTATAGATGGGACAGGTTATTGTTAGTTAAGCATAAATGAGGGGTCCAATCCAGCATATTCATATGGTTTCAAGATTGAATTTACAAAAAAAAAAGGAAAAAGAAATTCAAGAGTTAGCTGATTTAAAAGTAGATTAACCATTATAAAAGTTAACAAAACAAAATCTACATTTACATTAGTAACATAACTGAGATTTAAACTTCCATCGAAAATTTCATGGGGTTTTCCCATATTTCGACCGGAGAATCTAACATAGACATTACTGTCGAAATCAACATCGACTGGTACCAGACCCCGTACCGATTGCTCGGCGGCACGGGTTGGTACGGCCCCGCGTCGTGCCATACCGGCTCAGTACCAACACAGTAGAGGCGAGGGAGAGGGAGAGGGAGAGGGAGAATAAGAGAGAGAAAAAAAAGAGGGAGAACGGGGCCAGTCAATGGAAGTCGGGGAGCCTCCGCATAGAGGAGGCAAAGGCCCGAGAGACGCGAAAGTGGGGCTCCGCCTCCGGTCTCCTGTTTCATTCAAAATTGGGGCCTGGAGGGGGCTCCTTTATTTTTGCAAATTTTAAATTGAAGTCAGCAAACCCATTGCCGACTTTTCTTAATTTTTTTAAATAAAAAACACTGCAAACGAAACCGGGACCAGAGCAAAATCCTGCCTCCGCGTCTCCCCAGCCTCCGCCTCCTCTGCGTGGAGACTCCCTGGCCTCCGTCGGCTGGCCCCGATAGGCCTCTCTTCCTTCCTCTCCCTCCCCCACTCTCTCTATCTCTCTTCCTCTTTTTCCTTCTCATTCTTCACTTCAGGCGACGGTGTCTCGGTTTCTTTGCCGGAACCATCTCGATCCGCCGCTGGTACAGCTCGGGACGCCCCGAACCAGGCGGTTAAAGATGGTTCTGCTGACCATGGTCGAAATTCTGACAAAAAAATTAGACATTCCATATCCTCATAGTTGTATAATTAATTCATAGATTAGTGGTTTTGTAACAAAAAATTGATTGATTCTAACTATCTTTTGGTTCTTTGCTTTGTTATCATTATAATTCTTGTTTGCACCAAAGATATGCAGAAATAGCAACATGCACAAGAAAGAAGGTGGGAGGTTATGCAACTTTTGGTTTGCAATTTTCTCATAACATATAATGGAACACTTTATGACAAGTTTATTTTGCCGAAGCATGCATCATTACTATATCAATGTATTAAATTCATGCATCATTGCCAAATTCATGCCCCCTAATATCCTATTTATGCAAGTGCTTGTACATCAATCACTGTTCTGATAAAAGAAAAAAATATAAAGAAAACATGAAGAGGAAAAAAGTGCATCAAACACTGGATCAAAGATAGATCAAACCAAAAGCTACGAGGATTCATCCGCTGAGTACAGGTCAACAAAAGCACAGACACCTCAACTACTCGATGCCATAACTCATCACTTGCAGGAATATTTCGGCAACATGCATCAAGAATCGCCTCTTCATACCAACTTAACTCAGCTGCATTCATATTGTTTCCTATATGTATAAAGCTAAGCATTCCCTGCTCCTGAATAAAAAGAAAATCAGGGTCATTCCCCTTAATTTTATTATGAATTATGCCCACAAAGCAAATAGTTGCTCAATAAAAGGACTAAAAATGTGGCAGCAAATGGTATTTTTATACCAGTAACATTGCACAAGTATATTGCCTTACAAACCTGACATATTTGACCATATGATGTCAAGAAATTATGTTATTAGCACCAACTATATTTACAAGTTCACCATGTTTCAGTAAAAGAATACGTTAAAAGGGTGTTTGCACTAGGTACCCAGCGGCCATTCCCATGGAAGGATAACATCGCTAACATGGATGTGACTACACTTACACTCAGATAGAAGGGGATGCACCGCAGCAAATAAGCAAAGAAAAGAGGGCAAATCACCCATATGCCAAAAACAGAAGTATTAAAAATCTAATACCAAAATGCAGCTTAGGAATTCCATGACTAAATCAAGACACTGCTCAAGAAAGAAGTCCTCAAACAAATGTCCGCTAACAAAACATCCATTCATTCCTCTGATTACCATATTGCCCCAATATCTTGTTTCTAAAGATTGTGTATGGCACATTAAGAAGCAACTAGTGAAATTCTTCCTTGATTCCAGAAAGTGACATGATTCCAAGAAACAATAATACACCACAACTAGCCCCAAAATACCACTACATACACATTTCTTACATAGATTACTCTTGTTGACAACCTAGTCATGTCCAACATAGGTACCAATCAGCAAGGCAAAACAGGCAAGGCACGCTGATACACAGTTCAATGCATTTTTTCTCTTTTCATTTTTCCCTTTTTTGGGCGGAACCTACATTCTTGAAAAGATGTAAATAAATCATCATAAAGAGTAGAAAAACAAAATAGAGATGGTAAATTCAGTACCTTCACTTCGGGCGACCAGTGATCCAGAGACGTCAAAGCACATGGAATGACCAACGAGCATAACTTCCCCAGATTAGGGTAACTAACCTATAATTTTTCGACAATAAAATTCCCATCCAAAGAAGCAATACTTTAATACCCTAGAATCAACAAATGATCCGCATAAAAACCTCCATCAACCCAACAAACCTGGGACACGAGCCACCTAAACTGAAGCGCCGCAACAATGGCATGAGCCACCGGCACCTGCGCCGAGGCCGGCACGATCTCCTCCTCCTCCGTATCGATGGAGCTCTCCCTGATGACCCCCTTCACCTCCGGTAACACCTCCGGCATCAACTCCGCGAACAACTCACTCTCCGATCCCAAGAAAACAGCTTTCGACAGCTCGTGAAACGCCGATTTCGCCGCCAAGATCAGGTCTTTCGTGATCCAATACACATTGGGGGAATCCTCCCCCTCGGCGGACGCCAGGGCGGCACAGCAGAGACAGAAATCCCTGATTTCCTTGCGAAATCTCTCCTTCGAGTCCTCGTCTCCAGCGATGCGATCCGAGGGCGGGATTTCTTGGGGGAGAAGGGATTCGAGGAGGGATTTGATGGAGACGGTGGCACCCTCGGGCGGGGTGTATGGAGTTCTTGATAGGGTTTCTCGGATTGGTTGGGAGAGCCTGGTCCATGGAGCGATGGAGTGAGAGAGCCTGGGAAAAAAAGGAGAAGAGGAGAGAGATGGAGAGAGGAAGGGAGGAAAGAGGAGTTACCGAATGAGCTGGTCGTGGGAGAGGGAGTAGCACTTGGGTTCTACATTTCGTGGTCCGGCCATGGCGCTGTCAGCTTCTACGCCACCTCTCGCGGCCTTCGGGCTTCCGCGGAGGGTTTAAACGATAAAAATATCCGCAAAACCGACTTTATGGATGGTCCCACTGTTCGACCAGCCGAGTCGCCTGTCCTTGCTCGGCACAGCTCATCCAGGCGAGCGTGCGGTTTCGGTCCGCTAAACACTACGGAGACATTTGGTATGGGTGATCGTCTGAGAATCACAAATGATGTTGATGAAGGTGATGAAATCACCGTATTTAATTGCATTATGGTGATCTTAAATCACCTTCATTTTTCAAATCATCGTCTAACTCGGTGATAGAATACCCATCCTTGAGGTCAGAAATCTAAAATCACCCGAGGACAGTAATCCTGAGTTGAAAGTTGAAGATAAAAATATCTCTCAAATTAGCAGAAAAATTGATAGATCAATATACCATCAATATATTATGTCAATATTATATATATATAATATTATGTTGATATTGTATATTATATTAATAATATATATGTTGCCCTAGGTGACAAGCCAAAAGGAGGGGTGAATTGGGTTTTCTAAATTTTTAATCCCTTAATCAAATTGATAGATGATTGGGTAGTTTAGATAATATTAATTAAGTACGTATAGTAAAATTAGAAAGACGCACAATGTAAACACACAAGAAATACAGTGGTTCGGTGCTCTCCTAAGCACCTACGTCCACTCCCCAAGCGTCCCCTTGAGAATTCACTATAATCCCGTGAATTACAGTTGGATTGTTTTCCGGGCTCACAATCCAAAAACCTTTATACTTTGGTTTTCCGGGATCACCAATAACCTATGTTGGTTTTGCGGGCTCACCAACAACTTACACCGTTGGTTTTACGGGCTCATCAACAAACCCTATAAGGAATTTAAAAAGAAATAAGTTTGAAGCTCCTAAATGTGCAAATATAACAAATATACACTAAGAGAAGAGATAGGAAATAGTTATCGCTTAGATGATGCTCTTCTTTTCTTTGCTTAGGTTACTTCACTTCACAATTGGTTGGTGGAGCTGTTGAATACACTTTCAGATTGCTCAACCACCTTATTTTTGGGACTTGAATGAAAAACCTTAATGAAGACCACTAGGGCTTGCTTTCTCTTGAATACTCTATTGATTTTTGCAAAAGATTCTTTCCTCTCATGAATAGTATCTCTTAAATACCTCCCCAACCTCTATTGGTCACTCCCCAGCTGTTTGAATTGAAAAACTAGCCGTTTATAGCCATTGGGAGCCCAAAAAGCATTTCTGCAGAACTAGCCGTTGGGCTGTCACCCGTGCTGGGGTCGACCCAAGCTTTTCTGGGGTCGACTCAAGTTACTGTTTATCAGCCTTAAGGTCGATTCAAGTTTCTCTGGGGTCGACCCCTGCTACAGTGGGGTTGGCTCTGCTACAGTGGGGTCGGCTCCTGCTACAGTGGGGTCGACCCCACTGAACCTTGTTTTTCTGACTTTTTCACTGGGGTCGACTCATGCTTTCTTGGGGTCGGCCCTCTCAGGGATTCCAGAAACATGGTTTTTGAGCACTCATCCTGAGGTCGGCTCATGTTTCCTTGGGGTCGGCTCTACTAGGGTCGGCTCAAGTCTTCCTAGGGTCGGCTCCATCAGAGGTCAGCTCAAAAAAACTTGGGGTCGGCCCACTCAGTAAATTCCAGAGAGTTGTTTTCTTGGAGGCTTTAAGTTGGGGTCGGCTCATAGTTCTTTGGGGTCGGCCCTAGTTATTGTTCATCTGTGCCATTTTTGCAAGGGTATGCCAGATGGTTCCAAAATGTGCCAGGGTCGACTTCACTTCTTATGGGGTCGACACAAAAACTGTGCCAAGTATGTCACTCCATGCCAGTGCGTGCTATATGTATCAGGGTCGACTCCAAATGTCTTTGGGGTCGACTCAACTCATAATTTCCTGCATCTTAAGGTTAGACTAATTCATAGATTCAATAGAACATATTTCAGATAATTTTGAGTGTATGCCACGATAGAACTTCATACCCTTAACAATGAAAATTACAGTTTTGCCCTTAAAAGTATATTTCACTCGAAATTTTGCTGAATTAGATTTAAAAGCTCTCTATCATTTTCTACTATAAATTTTATCTCGTTGTTAATCATTGGAAGTCATCTTGATCTCATTCTCTCAATATATTATGAATGTATCGAGTATTCATTAGTGATGTTTCAAGTTAAACTGTATTATTAATTTGATATCCCTCAATTATTGTGTTAATCATCGACATAGCACTATCATCCTCAATATATATTATATTATAATATATTACTAATCATATTATTATCCTATTATCATTGAAGAATAATTTTAAATTATAGTAGAAATATATTATTATATTTTATATTTATATAATGAAAATATTTAATATATTACTCCTA
>JAOXJJ010001189.1:158240-197370 GCA_025769935.1 Phoenix roebelenii
AAATATATTTTTATAGAATATATTAATAATTAATATATTGATAAATATATTAATATTTTATTATAATATATTTTATACGATTAATAAATATATGATAAGGGCTACTAAAAGTAGAATATGTGATAAAATTTTGGAGCTATTATAGGAATTAGCATATTGACTTACATTTTTAATTCATGAGAATTAAAAACACATAAGAAATTCCATCTAAGATATATTAGGTGTATTTGTGGTATTATGTGGTCGGTGATTTTGGATCCCCGTACCATACCAAACAAGTTACTCATGGATATTCGGAGATTTTTAATCACTAGACTATGGCCTACTAAACACATTAATCTTAGATCACTGTGAATCAAATCATCCCAGCATTCGAATCACCGGGGATTTTAGATCATCGTGGTGATCCTGTTGGAGTTACCAAATGCCCCCTACGGCATTCCATGTTGATTATTAAAGATAAATTGAAATTATTATTATCGATGTTAATTATAGTTTACTGTGAAACGCAAGCAAACCACCAACTAAAGGTTCTAAGCTTCAAGTTCTGCAATGTGATTTGAGCGAAGGTATCCAACTTTAGCAAGGATCCAAGAATAGTAAAAATGTATCATAATGATCCACGTTTCCAATTGCTGTATTTCCACATGACCCGTTTGTTTGCTTGGTGCTGGTTGTGTCGGCCTTCTCCATGGCCAGCTTTAGTTGATACTTGGTGCTCGTTTTGAATGACAATATGTTTGCTAACAAAATAACCATCCATCTTTTCATGCACCCATGACTAGTGCCAATAAAAATCCCGGTTGAAGTCGGGGAAGAAATTATTGTAAATTCTTATCTTTGAACATATCATCCCAAGTTTGAACATAGATCTTTTAGGTAGATAAGCGGATACCAACAAGTTGAACTACTGATTATTGGTAAGAGAGTTTTCTTCTAATGTTGTTTTTTTATTGTCCCAAGCTCCCATATTAACTAATTTCTTATTTTGATATTGGAAAATGAGCTTGGTGACATGGCACAACTTGATTTGTCTAACTTAGAGCTGATGTGGCACTCTAAATAATCCAATCAGGTCTATCTCAACCTATCTAAGAGCTGAGATAAGCAAATAAGAAACAACCAATTTATGAGGTCATGCATCATCCGGCAATCTGGATGAAGTCTCGCAGCTCAACCAAATAACCATTCGGCTCGGCATCCATCTTAGACCGACCTGAGCCCTCCCATCTCGAACAACAGCTCCCTACTTTATACGAGAATGCTCTTAAGGATCAAAGTCCGTTCGGATCTATTTTCGTATTCAAATTTATTTGGATATAGATAGAAATTTGAGCATCTGACTAATAGCCATATCCAAATCTGTCAAAAAAAATAGATATGGATATGGATAGACAACTATATGATCCATATCTGAATATCCGATTTTATTTGTAACACTATTTAATTTTATACATCACTCCTAAACTTTTTTAAATAATAATGATCATATTCACATGCTATCAACTTGATTTATCATCCACGTCTTAGTAATATCTTTGATTCTATGATCATAAAGTTTAAGTATCTCATTTGTATCCATATTTATATCTATACTTTCAATATCTGATTTATGTCCATATTAGTTTGAAATAAATATAGATATGATTTTTCGCATCTAACTAACATCTATATTTGTATCTATATTCGTCAAATAAAACAAATATCGATATAGATATACTAATATCGAATTCATATCCAATCCGATTTTAGCTATAAATGCACTCTTTCTATCACGTCTAGAGGTAAAAATTATCATAATAGTCCTAAAAGGTTACACCACGTCCTCATGCTACTATAGCATGATCGCAGGCCGCTACATCAAATCTTAAGGCAATGACGCAATGTTGGATGATTATGGCATGGTCGCCAAGAGATTTCGGATCCTTTGGCTATATATAGACCCGAAATCCCTTTAAGAAAGATAAAATGATGGCGATTACATAAAATTAAAACACTAAAATTCTTCATTCATTTTTTTTTCCCACACTATTATCAAATTTTTCTCTCTGATTTAAGTATTGAAGCACCGGTCGGAGCCAATCCAGCAAGTTCCCAGATCTATTGTTGTTTTGCAGATTGATGGAGGCGATCCATATCACTGGTTCAAAAGTCAGCAAAAACATATTCCAATAGCAAGAATTGAATAGATATTTTCAATAAGGATTACTATGCCGCATTGCCACTCTTTCAAATTTACCTTTCTTTGTACCTTAATATCTCAAAAAAAAATATCTACAAAGATAATTAGAGAAATGATTTAATAACAACCCCATTTACATTGCAAGCGATACATGCCAAAATGATTTTTTTTTCCCGAAAATTAATGTCAAACAACAAATAAGATGTCATGATAAAGCTCTCAGGACCAGCACTTTTGGCTTAGGCTCCTCTATTTCCTTCATTTTGCTCCGATAGTGAAGCAATAAACCTTGATGGCAGTATTTTTGAGGATAGAGGCAGAGGAGTAGACTTTGTGATCAGAAATCATGATTCCAGTGGTAGCTAGAGGTCGGCATATCTTCGATGAGTATGTCATCGGTGTAGAGTTAAAAGTTGTATGGGAGGGCATTATCCATACTAGATTAGTCTTAGGTGCAGATAGTATCTACCTTAAAGGTGACTTGGCCACGGTGATCGACTAGATTCAGGGTTAGCACAGCCATGGTGAGAGGCACCAGTTGCTTCGGGATATTTACAGACTTGTGGGAGGGTTTGTTTCCTTCTAAGCCACTCATATCTATTGGGAGGTAAACAATATTGCTGATTGGGTTGCCTTATATGCCACACACTATTTAGGAGAGTTTCTTTAGGAGATTCTTGAGTTTGTTCTTTTTTCTCTCTATTAATTTTTTTTTTCTAATCTTTTTGGGCATACTTATGCGCGTTTGGTGTGAGTCGTTATTGTATATATATGTAAAAAATAATAAACATGGCCGCTAATTTTATACCCATATTTGTCGGCCACATATAACCTTCCATACGATCACCCGTAATCGATCATTTACTCCCTGTTAATGGCAAAGTGATGGCGGACCACTACAGGGAGAAGAGAGAAAGAGGAAGAAGAAGGAAAAGAGGAAGAAGAAGAGGTTATAGAGACGCAGAAAGAAGAGGTTATAGAGATGTTGGAAAAAAAAAAAGAGAGGAGGAAGAAGAAGAAGAAGCAGCAAAAAAAAGAAAAAGAAAGGAGGCTAGGGTTTTTATTCAATCGTTCAACTCTTTCATACATGATAGAGGTGGCCTTTATATAGGCCTTACATCAGGTTAATTAATTGACGACATACCAAACTTGAATCCTCAATCAGTTGACTAAGTCAACCGATTGATTACATACCTGCTGAGTGATTGTTAATTCCCTATTTGATTTTGATGAGCTCAAAACACTTGAGTATATTTCATATTGTACTAATGAATTCAAGTAAGTATTTCAGGTAAATTACATGTAAATTTATTAAAAAAATGGTTCAGAAAATTCAAGTTGAACTTCACTCATGTTTGGAACCATTAAAGCATTTGCCTTGGACTCGAGTCGACTTCCAGAATTCTCGAGTCGACTCTGGCACATGGTTACTGTCTGGCACTTCCTCGAGTCGACTCCCAGATAAGGTGAGTTGACTCTTAAAGTAAAGACAGAGAGCAGTTTTTTTTAAGTGCAGAATACGAGTCGACTCTTACAGAAAAAACAGAGAGGTAATTTTTAAGGCACAGTGCTCGAGTCAACTCCAACTCTTCGAGAGCCGACTCTTACAGGAAAGACCAAAGCAAGTTTTCAAGGCGCAGTGTGCGAGTCGACTCCAACTGTTCATGAGCTGACTCTTGCAGAAAAAAGCAGAGAACGAGTTTTCAAGCTACAGTGCGCGAGTCGACTCCCAGGAGTTTCGAGCCGTCTCCCGCAAATTGAAGCCGCAAAGAAATTTTTTTGGCAAAGTGGTTGAGTCGACTCCAACTATTCACGAGTCGAATCCTATAGAAAAAAGCCGAGAGCAATTTTGCACAGACCAGAACACCAGCCGACTCCTGATTTCTTCGAGCCAACTCTTACCGGATTGACAGAGAACCATTTTGTAAGAGCTCAAACTTGAGTCAACTCCCAATTTTCACGAAGCGTCTCCTACTTTAGCCGAGCCAACTTCAAGACTGGCGAGTCGACTCCGATCCCAACGGATACATTGTCAGGATGCGCAGTTTTATCAGAACGGCTCTTTTCTCCTCTCTAACGGCTAGTTTTCGAGGAGTTGAACCATAAAAGGTGATTCTAAATATTAACTACAAAAAGTAAGAAAATTCATTGAGAGCATTCAAGTCTATCAACCACCAAAGAAGAGTTAGAGCCATTCAAAGCGAGAAGATAAGTTATTGCATCCCAAGCAATTTTAGAGCACTCCTCACATTAAAGGCTCATTGAAGTGATCCTCAACAATAAGAGCATTCAAGAGAGGATCCAGTAAAGAAGAAGCAAAGTTCACCATCGCCAAAACCTATTTGAGGGCTTCTTACTTTACATTTTGCTTAAATTGCTATATCTGCTTATCTAAGAAGCTTGTAATCTTTAAACCTTATTTCTCTGTTACTTGTTACTTGATTCAATTAGGGGATTGAATCAAGAGGTCAAGGTTAGTTGGTGAGCCCGAAAAATCAACAGGGTTGTTTGTAAGCCTGAAAAAACAAACAAGAAGGTTTTAGTCGGTGAGCCAGAAAAAAACTTACCATGTTCGTTGTGATCCTACGAAAACAACAAGTTGGGTTGTGAGTTTGTAAAACAACCAAGCTATAATCTTGAGATTATAGTGAACTCCCAAGAGAAGCTTGAGGAGTGGATGTAGGAGCAAGGTTGGCTCCGAACCACTATAAAAATCTTGTGTTTGTGTTATGATTTATCTTGCTTTACTTCTTTACTGCTTTCTTATAGATTACTCAATTACATTTGCTTAAAATAAAGAAATCTTTCACTAAACACATTAGATAAGATTTGAAGAATCCAGTTTTTAGTTAGAACCCAATTCACCCCCCCTCCTCTTGGGTTGTCTTCTGGGCAACATGAGAGGGGTGGCCCTTATATAGGCCTTACATCAAGTCAATTAATTGACGACATACCAAACTTGAATCCTCAATCAGTTGACTAAGTCAACCAATTGATTACATACCAAAATCGATCTAATCACTCGATCTAATTACTTGACTCAATTGACTTGATTAATAACAAAACAATTGACCAAATTGATTTGACTAAGACAAAAGCAATTAAAGCAATAAAATAAAAGTGACTCAGACTCAAATGGACCCAATCTGGGTTTGACTCAATCTGAAAGCTCAAGATCCTCTCCTAGCCATAATGATGTCATCCATTGGTGCGGACATGAACGAACAGTTCCGATGTCCCCATTAACTCCTCTCAGGTAGAAAAAACTCGACCCCTTCAAGAGCAAATCAAGCCGTCTGTCATATTGCTCCAGGAGATTGGGATCAAGGTGCTGCAACTCGGCTCTAGAGATCCACGTCATGTCAGACTTTGGTCAGCCTTTCCACCGAACAAGATAACGTTGGTAACCATCATTCCTGGTTGACATAACCTTCTCATCTAATATATGTTCTATTTATTCTCTACGTGCATGAAATTTGGGAGGTGGTGGCTCAACAGCAAGTAATGGGTCAGGATGATCAACAGGGATAAGTGTGTCAACAAAGGGATCAGAATGAATAATTGATGTCTTTTTATAGAGGATTAAATTTTTAATATTAAATGTCGCACTAATCTCATAGTCATCAGGAAGATCCATAGCATATGCATTCGAATTAATTTTTCATAGAACTTTGAACGGCCCCGCACTACGAACCTGCAATTTTTTGAACATTTTCGAAGAAAGTCGTTCAAGCCTAATTCTCATCATGACATAACCTCTTTCACTTAGCTCTTTATAATGTCCATGTAAATCAGCAAGGGATTTATATTTTAAGTTATTAAAGTGAATGCGAGTGCTGATTTCTTGATGCAATGAATGTGGGTGGGATGCGAATGACTGTGCAGATTCAAACTATATTGATGAGACATGGGAATCAGATCTATGGGCTGCCTAGGTTGGTAATCATGGACCACTTTGAATGGACTCATGCCTATGGATTTGTTGATCGAACTATTATATGCAAACTCAACTGTCGGTAATATTAAATTCTAGGTCCTAGCATGTTCATCGGGTTGAGCCTATGATATGGAAGATTGGGCAGAGATGCTTCAGACACTAAATCAATTGCGTGTTGGATATCATGCATCGGAGGAAGTGCATCCGAAAGATCATTAGGGACTTCAGAATATAACTCCTCTAGAAAGGAAGCTACTATAGGGGAATGCTCAAGGTTGAATTCTGCATTAATAGTTTTAGCCACAAGTCCAACACAGGTGACTGGCTGTCGAAGGAGTGATGTGAAGTGGTTTGTTTGCACTTAGGTTAATAGTTTTTCTTTGGGAATCACTCTGGACAAACTCTAATCTGGTGGGTTCATCTTCAAAGTCTTCTATATAATCTTCTATATTTGGTTCATAGACTTCTTCGACATATTCGGCTTTTTGATTTCTAGCTTCTGGTTCAGTAATCAGGTAGGTCTTAGTGAAACATTGAGATGCTATGTGGCCGAATTGTTGACACCTAGAACATTGAGTTTGGTTTCTAAGGGGATGAGAAAGGACTATAGGTGGTGCGGCCAAACCGATTTCAGGTTGGGCTGCAATGGGCGTTGGCAGTTTAGGAGTCCTAAAGTTTCACATGAACTCACTTACCTCTTGTTTGATTTCTTCCCTTTGAGCTAGTATGGCAATGAATTGGTGAACGAGAAATTTCAGGACTTCGGAATCCATGGTAGCTAAGGAGGGTTTAGGTTGGTCGGCTTGGTACTCCTTTTCACAATGGGTTGATATGCAATGATAACACTATGTATGATGATGTAAAATACAATGTCAATAATGAAACCCTAATAAATATGATGTAGGACCAAATTTGATGCCGGACAACCTACTAATACAATCTATTATGATTTCAGAAATCATCAAGTTGTCACAAGAATAACTTAAAGTTTAAATGTTGCTGATTTTTATTTTGGTTATTCACAATTAAGGATTAAGATTATTCAATTTAAGAAATTAGATTGCAATCATGTAGTATAATTATTTTGATCCTAAATCAATCTGATCGAAGAATGTTGAGAAACGTCCAATTGCTAGGGTATGCTAATTTAATATCTAGATTTTAAAAGGCGAATAGGATGGGTTTGAAAGTAGGGGTTCTATGTTCTGAATTTTGACAGCAAAAGTAAGTTTTAAGAAGATAGCTATCATGTAAGAGAACTAGAACATAATTAAATAAACAAGCCCAAGAAAAGTGGAAACCTATCATCTGTCGGAAAGCAGACAACCAGAGTCATTCGCTCGTGGGCTAGGGCGACAATCAGGGCATGGTTGCAGCTGATGGGCTCTCCAATTGTTGTAGATAAAATCTGATTACAGCGGCTCCAAAGAGATTGGCGGATCTGATGGGCTTGTAAAAATGGAGGGGAGTGGGCCTGCTGGAGTTTGAGCCACAGAAGGGAGAAAGGGGAAGGGGGTGATTTGGCTTGTGGGTTTGGGGTTCAGGAAGGGGCAGATGGGGCCTGATGTTGTTTTTTTTTTGTCAAAACGGCAAATTATATAGCTCTAAAGTGACTACATCCTGCCAGATCACAGGAAAGTAAAGAGTACAAAGAGGAGGGAATGTCTCCCATAGGGAAAAGAGGGGTGTTTTGCGGTGTGACCTTGTTGAGTGGGGCGGGCCCATAGGCTGTGGGGGTTATGGTGTGTGTTGGGCTCCGGTGAGGTCTGATGGAATCAGCTCCACTGATTTGGTGGGAGAGAAGCTTGGGTTTTGGGGAGGAAAGGGAGATGAGGGGAAGATGAAGGAGGGAGAGGGGTTTGTGCTACGGTCAGCCGAGAGGTGAAGGAGGGGGGGGGCTTCGGTGAACTGCAGTCGAAAGAAGGAAAAGGCGAGGGAGAGGACGGCGGAGGCCTTGACAGAGGGAGGCGATGATAGGAACTTTGAGCGGCGGCCGACGAAGGAGAAGGAGGAGCTCGGAGGCGACTATGGTTCGACCGTTGACGAGGGGAAGAAGGGGCGGCGGCAGAGCAGAGGAAGGGGGATGGGGCTCGGGCGGTGACTACGAGGGCTGCAAAGCGGAGACGACGCCGTGGGTGAAGGCGGAGGCTCCCGACGGCACGTCACCGGCGGCGTCCTCTCTGGATGGGGCACGCACGGACGTGAGGCGAGTCAGACTCGAGGCGGCGGGCTTCCATGGGGCTGTGGCAGTCCCCGATGGCAAGCCGACAACGAGGTGGAGGGATCACGGTGTGCAAGCATTGTGAACAGGGTGAGGTGGAGGTGGCGACCGCCGGTTTGGCGGCTGGTGGGAAGGATCTGCTGAAAGGGGGTTTTTCGTTTGCCCTGGTGTGAACCGAGCGAGAGAGAGATGGCCCCTTTTCTTCTGATGAACAGAACTGACAGAGAGAGAGGGGACCTGTTTTGGTTGTTGGTTGGAACCGAGGGAGAGAAGAGAATCTGGATCGTGGCTTTGGCAACAGGAGCAAAGCTGGCCTGCTCTGATACCAAGCTGATGGCGGACCACTGCAGGAAAAAGAGAAAAAGAGAAAGAAGAAGGGAAGGAGGAGGAAGAAGAGGTTATAGAGACGCAGGAAGAAAATGTTATAGAGATGTAGGAAGAAAAAAGAGGAGGAGGAGGAAGAAGAAGAAGCAGAAAAGTGAAGAAAAAATGAGGCTAGGATTTTTATTCAATCATTCAACTCCCTCATACATGAGAGAAATGACGCTTATATAGGCCTTACATCAGGTCAATTAATTGATGACATACTAAACTTGGATCCTTAATCAGTTGAGTAAGCCAATCGATTGATTACATACCAAAATCGATCCAATCACTTGATTTAATTATTTGACTCAATTGACTTGATTAATAACAAAACAACTGACCAAATTAACTTGACTAAGACAAAAATAAATAAAGTAATAAAATAAAAGTGACTCGGACTCAAATGAATCCAATCTAGGTTTGACTCAATTCGAAAGTTCAGAATTCCCTTCTAGCCATAATGATGCAAACGAAGGGCTCTGATGACTCCTAAGGATACCACAGCCCATGAACCAAACTTCCAGAACAAGGACGCGGGACAGATCTTATTTCCACTTTACCGCATAAAAATCTTTGCATCGACTTTGTTAAGTCGGGGATAAGCTACAGTCCGCCCCTCGCTCCCCCTCACCGCCCCTCGCTCCCAGTTTTTTTTAGGTCGGTTTGTGGCTAATTTCCGGACACCTCTCCATCCACTCGTTCCCCGGCCTTGCTTCACTCGACCTAACACCTCCCTTTCCACCTCCAAGCCTCCCCTTCTTTCCAAAATCCTCAAAGAAACCGAACGAGCGAGCGATAACCAAAGAACAATTACCGAACGTTCTCTTTCTCTCGCTGTCTCTCCTTCTTTCTTCTTCCCCTCGGGTTCCTCTCCTCTGCTCCGGTTGGCTTCGGTTTCGACTACAAGGACTTCGTTTGCTCGTGGTTTGGATCTAGGGATTTGGGGCGGCGATGGAGTGGGACAGCGACTCGGAGGGGCCGAGCGGCGGCGAGGAGGCGGAGGAGGAGGTTGAGGAGGAGGGCTTCGTGCTGAGCGGCGGGGGCGGGCCCTTTTCCTTTGCCGCGGACGGCATGCTTCAGTCGGCGGCGTCGTGCGGGCTGGTGGTCACCGACGCGCTCGAGCCCGACTACCCCATCATCTACGTCAACAGAGGTTTCGAGAAGGCCACGGGCTACCGGGCCGAGGAGGTGCTCGGGAGGAACTGGTGAGTGCCCCTGCGTTGTTTCTTTGCCAAAATCTTGTCGGATTCTTGTGCCTTTTGAACCTCCAATCTCTCTCTTCGGTTCCATCAATCTTTACTGTTTGAATTGGAGGTGGTAGGGTGCTGAGGTTGGCAAGTGGGGAAGTCTGTCACTTTGGGTTCTGAACTTTGGTTTCCAGGATTCAGCACAGAGTAGAATTTGGTTAGACACTAATATCTTTCAATGAGACATTCATTCTTGTCCTTTCAAAAACACACGCATGCTTATACCCATAATGATGGTGGATGTCTGAACTATCCTTATGTAAAGACTGAACATTTCAATGATGAAGTGGCCGTAAAATAAGGGAATGTATCGATGCTGATTGCTGTCTTTCATAAAGCCAATTAAACAAAAGTGGGAATAACCCTATTATCGGAGATAACAATTAAAACTATCAAAATACGCTGTATCCATCATAATAGCGTAGCAGAATGTGAAATCCGTGTCTTTGGTTAGTTATCAGTTATCTTAATTTGTCAGCTAAAAGGAAGAACCGAGATGTGTATCTATCTTTAAGATGAGAGAGAGAAAGAGGAATAACTAGAGGGATCAGGGGATTAGTTTTTTGTTGGAAGGATCAGGGGATTAGTTGGAAAAAAAGGAATGATGACTGGAGAAAGGGAGTAGGAATCAGAGGAATGGATAAGAGAGAGAAAGAGGAATAGCTAGAGGGATCATAATGTCCACTATTTAGGATGAAGAGAAAATATAAAGAGAAAGATTAAAAAAGAGGCTAAATCTGTGGGGACAGGGATGAAGAAATATGACGCACTAAGAAGGGTGAAATGGCTGAAGAAAGAATAGAGAAACAAAAACAAAGCAGGCTTGATGGGCTGGGCTGGTTAGAGGAAGAAGACTAGAAAGAAGAAGAAAGAAACTTGGTAATTGAACTAGGCGTAGGGTACGAAGAGAATAAACGAAAATAACAAATTTGCTCCTTTGGGCTTGTCATATTGGCTATAGCTGCTCATCCCACTACTATAAGAAAAAAGAGTCAAGTAAAACTTGGATAATTTAGTCGATTGTAACCTAGGCACTTGGGTTTTCTATATGCATAGGCATCAATTGTGCTTGATCACCTGCCTATGGCACTTGGGGCTTGTTTATGCTCCTAGGCAGTCACCTAGGTACCTAGGTGAGTGCTTTGGTCATCTAGGCCCTAGTTGGCTAAGTATGTAACTTCTGTACTTTTGCCCCAAAAAGTACATTTACATGTTTCCTATAAAACATGATACTTTATGCAAAAGCATATGAAGACATTAAATCTATTTAAGGAACAATTCTAATGACTTTTGAAACTTCTTTAACCCAGCCTGGACCTAACGTAGGACCAGTAGACACTAAACCTACCTAGAACATGAAAACAAAATCCAGTAGAAAAATGTTCCTAAATTTGAATTTGAATATTACAAGAAATATAAAAGATCTGACCTATTCCTAAGTTGGAATTAAAGAACAAAAAAATATTTGAAAATAAGTAGAACAACTAAAACTAAATCTAAATCAAACCTACTGCATCAGATCTTTGTGTAGTTATTGTTCTTTTAGATGATGCTCACATGCTCAATGTACTCTTCAATCTCCATATAGTGGTGGTGAAGTTGCATGAACATTTCCTCTTGATTGTGTTGGCATATCTTATTGTAGTCGATTTTCTTCATCACAATTAGTGGTCAAAAATTTTCTAATTACTTGATGGATGTTAGTAGGACTTTATTTGGGGGATTGGTAAATAATGGATCATGGTAGCATTGGATCACAATTAAGAATATAGAAGGTTCATTTGGCTTATCTTTAATCTTTAGATTCTCTAGATGTTATTTTAACAGCTTATCAAGGAGCAGATCCAATGTCTGGTGCTTCATTTGGGGATCATCAATGTTTTTGGTTTCGAATCTACAACTGCAAGATCATCAGCAGTTAAATCATTACATGGCATTTTTATCCTCAACATATTTGAAAATATTCATATGCGAGATATTTGATGAATCTTTTCTCCAATTGCCTTTGTTGTGCTCTAAGTAATGCGAGGATTTCTTGCATGACATCCACACAATCAGATCCAGCATCTTTTTGCTAAGTAAACTCTTCTTGTTGTCACTTACCAAAAACATTTCTTGTTGTTGAAGCAATCCTCACATTGTTCATGTCATGCCTCATTCTTATCGTATACATGGTTAATCGTGCTGCTATAATACCAGATAATGTTGGTATAACCTAGAAGATTGTATCTGTAAAAGTGATATCTGAAACAAGTTTCAAAAATCTGAGAATTTTATATGACATCTAAATTTATTTCAGGTTTTGCATGGATAGACATTGCAGGGGAGCCTTTTTATGCTCCCAAAGGTGGTTATTGTCTGCAGTGCAGGGCAATTCCTCAAGCTCAAATAGAAAATGTAGAGATAAACGTGCATGCACACATGCAAGAGAGAGAGGAATGAAGTGACCCCCTCTCTTTATAGTGAGAAAGGGATGGAAGACACACCTGAATAAAATTATCTTGGTCTATGTACTTGGGAATGTACTATGTAAGACTCAAACTTAGAAGTTAGAACCCTTCTTTATGCTCCCGAAGGTAGTTATTTCTGCAATGGGGGCAATTCCTCAAGCTCAAATAGAAAATGTAGAGTTACGAGAGAGCGACAGAGTGCCCGCGCGCGCGCGCGAGAGAGAGAGAGGAACAACTCTACATGAAGAAGAGGGGGTGTGCACTTGAGTCCATAAATAATTAAATCAATTGTTCACCATAGACTGATAGCACTCTCTTCTCCTTGTATATAGCTAGGGAAATAAGATGTCTAATTCTCTTATAGATAAGAAGATATGCTAAATCGGTTTTCCTATCAAACTAGGAAATCTCTAGAATCTTCCAAAGAAGTGAAAAAAAACACATAAAAAATTTTCAAATGTTCCTGAAGACAACATATTACGAGACTTTCCAGATACAACAAATTTTTAGATCTGTAGGATCCAATGTAAAAAGCTACCTAAATCTCTTTGAAATACATTTATGATGATTTAGAAATTTTCTTAAGCCATTCTAGTCCTAAAGTAGGATTTATGAAAAGCGGTGTTAAAAAGCGAAGGATAGAACGATTTAGACATTGAAAATAAGGGGATGAGGCTACAAAATGATAATATTAACTGGTACTACTAGAACAAAAAGTCAATCCTTTTAGCTAGTTTTTGACATGATATTTGGTTTGTGATGAAGGATGAAGAGCTTGAGGAAACATTTTCAATGGTACCTCCATATTAAAGATTAGAGAACAAGATCGTTTCTTGACTGGTTCGTTTGATATCATTGGTAGATGCTATTATGACGGTTGTTTTAAATTTGGATGAGATAAATGATATTAGTTCACAAGAAAGGGTGGTTCCTATAGTTTGCTTGAGGTTGGAGAGGATATGTGGAAAAATTGGATGTGGATACCATGGACAATGTTGAAGTGTTGGTGGTTTTGCTAGAGGCGCAATTGACTCTGCATTGAATGGTTTTTGGAACTAGTTTACTTATTTTTTATGCGAGTATAGCTTGCCTATCACTAGGGATGGCAATTAGATATAGCTTAGGTCGGATGCAAGTCGGGTCAAAAATTTGTCAATCCTAATCCAACCTGTTGGATGTGGATACCATGGACAATGTTGAAGTGTTGGTGGTTTTGCGTGGGGCACAATTGACTTTGCATTGAATGGCTTTTGGAACTAGTTTACTTATTTTTTATGCGAGTATAGCTTGCCTATCACTAGGGATGGCAATTAGATATAGGTTAGGTCGGATGCAAGTCGGGTCAAAAAGTTGTCAATCCTAATCCAACCTGTTTATTAAACATGTCAAAAATTCAGATCTAAGCCTGAATAGGTAAACTAGCTGAACCCACATAACTTATTTAGTGAATAAGTCGAATCAAGTTAAATGGGTTAAACAAATTAAGTGGATTTTTAATAGACTAAATAAATTTAAATGGGTTAAACAGGTTAAGCAGGTTGAGTTAAACGGGGCAAAAATTGATTAAGTAGGTTTTAAACAGGTTAAACAAGTTTTAAAGAAGTTAAATAGATCATGTCATTTGACCCAACCTTATTACTAAATGGGTCAAAATAGGTTAAATGGGTCAAAGGTCTAAATCTGAACTTAATCCGTTTAACGAACAGGTTTAGGCGGATTGACCCATTTGTGTTAAATCCGAACCTGCTTAAAGCAGTTCGTTTGTGGGTTGGGTTGATGGGTTATGTCAAAAATTGCCACACCTACCTATCACCTTGATCAAGGTTGGATCTTCTTATCTTAATTAACTTTACTAATTTATGCAGGTGTGCTATTATGTCATGATGAATTGTAAACTTTTTGAAGGATGACCCCTTTTATGCTTAGAGTAACTTATATAAAGCTAGTCGGTATATATGTATTGTAGTACTATTTTTGTTGCTTGCATCATATCTTGCCCAAATAATATTTGCTGCTCAACTTATTAATTTGTGTAGAACATAAGCAAAGTGATGCAGATGCTCTCATATAGGCTTAAGAAATTTTTTTTTGCTGTTCCTTCCGGAATTTCTGTTTTTCCTTAAAAGGCACAAATTATCATGTAATTGGTAATGAGTGTATTTTAACGTATATTAAAGATTGAATCATGAAAGGAAAAAAGCATCCTGCTATAGTATTTGGTTAAGAGAAAGCTTATGGTTTTATAAATTTTCCAATGTTATTTGTCAATCTTATGTTAAGAAGATGGGTTTCAATTGCGATGTTGGAATTCATTTTTTATGCTAAAGGTTACTTAAACTGTTGTCCCTTTTTTTCTGCTCCAATATTTACTAATGTTAAGCTGAACTGAAGTTTTATGGTCTGATCTGTGGTTTCAGTATTAGTTGGGGACCATGTTGATACAGTACCAGGTGCTTGTACACACACTTGGCATGCTATGGCATCATGGTAGCCAACATGAACCTAATTTGTTCCCCATCTTTGTGCTTCTTAATACTGTTTATTATTTTCCCCACTGTCTGTTTATTGTTACATGAGGTTTTCAGCCCATGATCAAGAGCATGGTGCCTTGCCGGATCTAAGCTTGGTGCCATGCCAGATATAAGCTTCCTTCCTCTTCCTCCTCTCCACCTCTCTTCTTTCCACCTCTCGACCTTTGAATGTGACATGGAGAAAAATCGTCGGGCATCTTTTGATTGTGTCCCAACTCGTCTTTGATGAATTGGTTCCAGTTCTCATCCCACTTGATATGGGTTGGTTCCAGGAGGGAATTGGGACCACCTGGCTCCACACTCTGGGTTCCTGGGCTTGTCCAAGGATTTGGTCAGTCATTGGTACAATCCATCACACCTGCGTAGAGACTGGTATCAACTAGAGTTGATCACATCTCGTTAATGATTCGGTTTTGTTAGCTCCAACAGTAATATTACTCGTAGTACTTTTGAGGAAAAAATGCTTGAAGAATTTGAGCATCAATTTTTATACCAAGGTCCGCCTTACCGGATCTGGTAGGCGTACCGGTTGCCTAGTGGACTGGTACGGTTCCGGTTTGTACCGAAATCGGGCGGTACGAACTAGAAAGCTTTTCCCCGCCGGAGCCGGGGAAGAAGAAGAGAACGAGAGAGAGCGCAGGGAAGAGAGGGAGGGAGACCGCCTGCGTCCTCGGCCTCTGCCGCCCCCCGCCGGGTTCCGCCGCCTCCTTCGCGGCTCTCTGATAACGGCTGCAGGTGGTCTCCCTCCTTTTCTTCCTCGCGCTCTCTCTTTTTCTCTTCGTCTTCTTCGTCTCCGGCACGGAACCGGCCTATACCGATTTCCACGGCTCCGGCGTACCGGTAGTTGGCCGGACCGATTCGTACCGGCCGATATGGGCCGGTTCGGCATGCCATGTTTTATACCCTTTGGCGATGTTGCATGATTAGCAATTCCTGAGTAAGCCATTATATTTGACTTTCTTTGCCAATGACGATGAAAAGGATTTTGAGACAAGTGAAAAACCAGGTCCACTAGCTTGCCCTATCATAAGTTAGTTTTGACAAGATTATGTTAAAAGTTGTAATTGGCCAGTTGTCTCATACTAGCAATCTTGGACTCTGAAATTTGAAATAATTAGAATTTCAATCTAGCGTTCACATTCAAGTCTGGAGCATAATTTTAGCAAAAGATTGTTTTGAGGCTTCTAATGATGAACCAAATGAATATTATGAGGTTTCAGGTACGTCACTTCTGAAAAATCTAACTTTCTGTACAAGAGAGTAGTAGCTCTGTCCTGATAAACACAGCCTAAACAAGCATGACTTGTTCTTATGGCTCACGTGGCTGCATAATGTGATCAAAAGTTCTTCGATACTTAATTGACTTCTGAAATATGCCTTCTTTATTCGATAGAAATAAGACATATGGGTTCTCTTGTACTTCTCACTTCTGTATCCATAAGCTTCATGATTTTTGAAAGAGCAAATGATCTCAATTGGGTTTGTTGCAGATATATGAGACACACTTATGATATTGTCTGATGCTTTGATTTGAATTTTAGCCTCATTTGTTTCAAGTCTGTGCAATGAACATTTCATGGGCAATAAATGTTGCTTTAACAGGAGCATGCGTGCTCTCAGATTTTAGCTTGTTGGCTACTTTACTCCTCTTTTGGCTTCCTCATACTTGTATTCATGAATCCAAATTATCAAGTAGAAAAAGAAAGTTAGCTCATAAGAATTCAAAGAGTATCGCATCGCCTTAGGTGGTGTTATCTCCTTGTTTAGACTGACTGATTTAATGCTCACCTGAAACTTACATTGTAGAGATACATGCCCCTTTTTTCTTGACCTAGGAGCAAGGGCCAGGTAGGTGAATGATTGTCAATTTCTTAAGAAAGACCATATACGAGTTATGTGGATTTGAGGGCCGATGATCTCAACAATTGACGCTTTTAATCCTCTCAATTGGGAATTGAAAGGGTTGGTATAACAGTATGGTCTTTTGGTTCAAATTTTCCCATTGTTTTAATCCTTCCAATTGGAAATTCTGTTTAAGGCTTGTATGGCAAAAGAGCATAGGTAGTTACTTTAACTAAGAAAAAAATATGGTCGGTTGCCCCGAACGCCTCTTCCCTCCTTTGAAAAACAGAAAAGAAGGGTACATGAAATTGATATGATTTTATGATCCTAGAGGCAAAATATGTGATAACAAAAGATACTTGTAGCAAACTCCTTCCAATGTCCAGGAGCGAAGCATTAACATTGTCAGTTATTTGCTTCACTAAAATAATCTGTCAGGAGAGAATTGATGAATTTCCATGCTCTTCTTCTCCTTGAAGGAATTTACATTCCCTAGTGAAATGACAGAATAGTGTGAACTGATGACCTTTGTAGGCTGTCACTCATACATGCATTATAAAGAGTTCTTCCATCTTTTCAGAGAGGCAAATAACTGAAACTCAAGAATTTGGAGTAACATGCGCCACTTAAGATGGAATCCTTTGTGGGACTGAAATGGAAATTGTGATAAGCACCTGTTACCTTGAGGAGAGACGATTGAGCTCTCTAAATTTCATCATGTATAATTATGTGACAACCTAGCACCTTTATCTATTAATGTTCAGTTGTTCAAGGTTCAGGATCATATTGATCTTATCCGTGTCAGTATAGTGTTTTAATAGAGGATGGACCATAGGATGAGGGCTTCTGGCATTTGCTCTTTTAGAAATTGATTCTGTGGAAAATCCAAGAACAGGGTGGATAAGAAGTCACCACTCATGGCATCACAAGTGGCTGTACAGAAGCTACAAATATGGAACACCAGTGCTTTACTGATATGTGGAATGTGGCTTTTATCTGCCTCCACCACATACTTTTTACTTTACCATGTTTTGTGGTGAACCATTGAAACCCTGCAGGTTGTGGTGGATTCTGCCTCCAGCTTCCTGGTAACCAAGGGCTAAAACTAAAGTATCTTTGCTATTACTGTAGTTCTTTTTTTTTTTTTTTTTTAAATTAGAGATGAGACAAGTTCAGACAGTTCTTTATAGATTTATAATATGCGTTATAAAAATAAAACTGTTTTTGCTCATTTGTTCTTAAACAAATATTTTGTTTATATTGCAGTTTCAAACTCTGGAATTATTCATTAGTTGTTTTTAATCCTAACACTTATAAGGTGTCTATTATTTGTATACGTTGGATTTTCTTACCCTATCAAATCCTGTTGTTGATCCATCTGCACAGTGCCTTGATATTATGATTTGACTGTTTTCTGGATATTTTGTATTGCAGAACATAGTTATGTTACTTATATAATGGTAAATTTCCCTTTCTCTTGCTAAGGGTTTAAGTTGGATCCATAGTCTTGTTTGTTCCAAACTTATCAAATAATGTGTTGTTTATAAGTTTTTGATTAACTTAGATTTCAAAAGAAAACATGGTTATTTCTTTTTAATTTAGGCTATAAGCTCATTTTGCACTGGAGGTATGTAATGGCTTGAGATTCTTGGAATTTGTGTAATTTCATATACATCTGTTATACTAGTCTTTTTCTTTGTCTTTTCTCTTCTGAAAAATTGACTTCTCGAGTAGTGCTTTATGATGTTATGTTTGGTGAAAATTTTGTGATTGATTATAGGGATCGCTTCAGTCATTCTGATGCTGTCTGAGATCACGTTGCTAAAAAAATGAGATTGATTTTGGAGTTTCTTTATCTTTTTTTTAAAAAATAAAATCTATCATGAGGCAATTTTTGCTTTTGTTGTTTTGTTGTTGTTGTTCTAGCTTGATCTTTCAGACAAATGTGATGCCTTGCAAAAATTTTCAAAAAAAAAAAAAAATTGGAAGAGGCGTATGTGATGCCTGGTGAAATAACATGTGCAGGGCCTTTTGTCTTGGTTGTTAAATTTCCTTTAGTGCTCCAGGTATATGCTTAATTCATTGATGCTTGATACTTCATTTATTCCAGAATGTGGAAATTGGGCAATGAATGAGATTCGGATTCTGGAGTAGGTGTGGTCCAATTTTATTAGAAGCAATCAATAGGGTTGTTGCACTGTTGCAGATTCAATGAATTTTTTATTTTCCTGTCCAAAATGAATGCAAGATGTCATGGCTTTTAAGTTAATAATGAATGCCTCAAGATCGTCCATTATCCACTTGATGGCTTTGTTAAACCAGTTGGAAGCTGTTTAATTTGATGCTTTGATTTAGATTGCAAGACGGACCAGCAAACTTGAAGAAGCTAACAATTTTGCATCTATTTCTTTGATCCACTACTCATTTATTTATATGAATACTGGGTGACTGGTGCAGATGTGAACACACTATAGATTGAAATCAGGACTGTCTAAAGAACACTAATTATTTCCAGCAAAAAAAAAGAAAACAAGAAGAATAGTTATGACTCGTGAATTATTGTCTCAAGACTTGATATGGACTGGAACTGGACCATGATGAGGTTGCAGTGGGCCAAGACTGACATACCTTCAGTTGGTTTTCTTGGGTACAAAATGAGGCTTATTGATTGGTTGATTGGATAGAGATTTTTTTTAAGAGTTGAGACTAGTATGGACAAGATTTCTTCATATTATATTATGATTATTGCAGTTTAGATGCTATTTCTGTAACTTGATTGAGCTCACCTCAAGAGCTCCTGGTTTGATATGTTTGGATTCGTAGTAGTTCCAGTCAGTTGGATCGTCTGTAGTCATGTTAGATGTTATGGTAAGCAGGTATATAGATGCAACTTACAGTTTTGGAACTGTTTGGTGCAATTTTTGGCAAATCATGTTATGCCTGGAATTTTGAAGTCTAAGATTGTCCTCACCCTGTTGCATTATGGGGCTTCCACTGCCTCTTATCTTTTGTAACATCGCTTATATGTCTTTAAGCTTTTTGTTTTTCTGGGAAGCATTTTTTTTCCTTTGGAAGTTATACCGTTAGTTTCTGCATATCTGGTATGATGAGGCTATAGAAGTACATTTAGATGGACACTTTAGTGAGGATTAATTTCTGTTTGACTTTTTAGTTCTTGATTTTGTTACAATCAACAGTGCATTGAAACAGGTTTAGCGTGATGACCTGGTCCACCCAACCAGGTTTTAAAACATTATGCTGAAGAGGTGGATTGTTCAAGTCCCTAAAGTAAAAGGAACATTTCAAAACATGGTGGGCAAACTATTTTTATTTTATTCATGGATTAGCAACATGTCAAACTTAGGTTTATGTTGATTTTTTTTTTTTTTTTTTTTATACATCAACACCATTTATGCTATCTTCATTTGGAGGTGCATGTTAGATGTATTAGCTCTTTCTGATTTCTCTTTTCTTTCTTTTACCTTCTCTCTCATTTACTTTTCTCTTGTTTTCTGGTGTCTATGTAGGGAAGGGGGGAATGTTGGAGTTTAGTCAGTGTAAAAGTTTGTTGTTTCCCCTGTGACAAGTTTCATCATAAGCACATGTTGATCTTGTCAATATTGTGGACTATGGGTTAGAAATGGGATTATCTTCACCTTTGATGGCAGATGTTTTTTAACTGATTTTTGATTTGAGAAAATTGCCATAGTATGGACCTACTGATTCTTTAAAACACCATTAGCAAATTGATTTTTTGTTCATTAATATCATATGTTTCTTCTGTATTTCTTAACTCTAGGAAATCAAAGTGTTCCTTCTTCAAGGGAGTATAGTATTACCAGATGCACGTTTTGTTTCATTTTAAATGCTTTAGATATTGATTTCTTTGTTTTCTAATTTCTACTTGCATGTTATATCTTTTTCATAGCCATTTTAGTTATCTCTCTTTTTGTTATTGATCCATTCTACCTGGTACAGCGGTTGGAATTATAGGCATTCCTAGTTTCAACTGCATGCATAATTTGGTTATCTGGATAATCCATTCAGTAGTGCGAACTATTGGATATAGATTTTTCCATCTAGAAATCAGATGGCAGTCAACTATCAAATGCAAATTCCATTAATAGAAGGGGAAAAGGGAGCAAATGCTTAAAATATTTTAAGAAACTAGGGAACATTTGCCATCAGCATTTTGCATTTTCTTATTGTTTTGCATTTATTGCTTTCTAGCTGATTATTTTTCTTGTTCTTTTCCATAGTTCCCTTTTGTTCTGATTTACTCAGGTTCTGTGTATCAATATGTTCTGAATATTGTGGCATAGTGAAATTTGGTCCAAATTACGAAATGATTCTTGTTTTAACTATCTTATTAGTAGTATTTTTTTAATTGAAAACTACTTTATACACATAACAAGCATGCATGCATGCACACGCATCAAAAAACAAGCTCTTTCTCTGTAACTGTGAACCAGCCAATAACTCATATCACAGATGAATTTGGTTAATGTGGATCATATCCATAACCCAGTCAATATGAATCATTCATCTTTGTCTAGCTATTATTTGTTGGGAAGACATTGTTCCTTCCTGACCACTTTATTTGGTAGGACAGGCATATATTCAATCAGTTTTTTTTCAAGAATTCATCTATTGTATTGTCTTGTTTCAGCCGATTCTTGCAGTGCAGAGGGCCATTTGCTCAAAGGAGGCATCCTTTAGTGGATGCTACAGTAGTTGCGGAGATACGAAAATGTCTCGAGGAAGGCATAGAATTCCAGGGTGATCTATTGAATTTTAGGAAAGATGGTTCTCCATTGATGAATAGACTGCAGATAACCCCAATCTATGGGGATGATGAGACAATAACCCATTTTATGGGCATCCAGCTTTTCTCTGACACAAATGTTGACTTGGGACCATTGCCTGGTTCCATGACAAAGGAATCTGTGAGACCTTTTGTCCGCTTCACTGTAGACAACTCCTGCCGACCTATCTCTGCAGGGCATGGGCATATATGTCGTGAATTTTGTAGCATGTTGCAACTCAGTGATGAGGTATTGTCTCAAAAAATCCTTTCAAGGCTGTCTCCAAGAGACATTGCATCTGTTGGTTCTGTGTCCAAGAGGCTTTATCACTTGACAAAGAATGAGGATCTCTGGAGAATGGTTTGTCAGAATGCTTGGGGCAGCGAAACTACTCATGCACTAGAAACTGTACCTGGAGCAAAGAGGCTGGGATGGGGAAGACTTGCGAGAGAGCTAACCACCCTTGAAGCTGCTGCATGGAGGAAATTGACAGTTGCTGGTGCCGTGGAGCCATCCCGCTGCAATTTCAGTGCTTGTGCTGTGGGGAATAGGGTTGTTCTTTTTGGTGGTGAAGGTGTTAACATGCAACCAATGAATGATACTTTTGTGTTAGATCTGAATGCCAGTAAACCAGAGTGGAGACATGTTAATGTGAGCTCTGCACCACCAGGCCGCTGGGGCCATACGCTATCTTGCTTAAATGGATCGTGGTTGGTTGTGTTTGGTGGCTGTGGAAGGCAGGGCTTGCTTAATGATGTCTTCATATTGGATCTGGATGCACAACATCCTGAATGGCGTGAGATCTCTGGACTGGCACCTCCCCTCCCAAGGTCTTGGCACAGTTCTTGCACACTTGATGGCACAAAGTTGGTGGTTTCAGGAGGTTGTGCTGATTCAGGTGTACTACTCAGTGATACTTACCTATTGGATGTCACAATGGAAAAACCTGTGTGGAGAGAGATTCCAGCATCTTGGACTCCACCTTCTAGGTTGGGCCACTCGCTCTCTGTCTATGATGGCAGGAAAATACTGATGTTTGGTGGTCTGGCTAAAAGTGGGCCTCTTCGGCTGCGGTCCAGTGATGTGTTCACCATGGATCTAAGTGAGGAAGAACCCTGTTGGAGATGCATTACCGGGAGTGGAATGCCGGGTGCCGGAAATCCTGCGGGAGTTGGTCCTCCACCCCGCCTTGATCATGTTGCTGTGAGCCTACCTGGTGGTAGGATCTTGATATTTGGTGGGTCAGTGGCTGGTCTTCACTCAGCTTCTCAGCTTTATCTCTTGGATCCAACTGAAGAGAAGCCGACCTGGAGGATACTGAATGTACCTGGTCGACCTCCACGATTTGCTTGGGGGCACAGTACGTGCGTTGTTGGAGGAACAAGAGCAGTTGTACTTGGCGGTCAAACAGGAGAAGAATGGATGCTAAGTGAGCTGCACGAGCTGTCTCTAGCAAGCTCTGGCATATGATGTGAGCGGCAATTTCAGTTATCTGGAAGGTTTGCCAGAGAAGCATATGCTTTTTGATTCCAATAAGAAATTGAGCTGACTAAACACTGCCACCCATGGAGTAAAGAGTCGTCAGATAAAAGTCTGCTTACAGGGTTTCACATTGGCTTGAAACAGATAAAGTCCTGATTAGTGGTTAGATGTAACCTTTTATGGTCTGGACACTGGAAGTTTCATCTTTCTCAATACGAAAGAGCTGTCACTTTATGGGTCACGTGTTTGGATTGCTACCATATAAGTAACACTTAGAAAATACTAGTATAATTTGCATCTTATTTATTGTAGCTTTCGTTCTGCTTCTGGTTTGTATCTCAATAGAAAATTAAGGAATTGCCTGTATACAGTGAATACATCTCTGCATCTTTCTCACAATGTGGTGCATTTTAATGCTTTGGCTGAGTCTTTTTTTTCCTTGTCGTTGCTTTTCTTGGTTCTGCTCTCGATTATGTACAGTAAGAGAGGCATGCGGTGCTTTTTATTGTAAAACAGTGATACTCTTCAGCAACCGTTCTTATATTTCTTCATATGGTTGTGGATATTATGCTCGTTAGCCTTTAAGATATTCAGCCACTGATGCTTTTTATTTATTTATTTGCAAATCTTAGCTTGTATGTCCATTAAAATTTCTAAGTTGATGTGGTGCTAATTGTTTTTTCCTTTTTTTTGCTTATTTGAATGGTCAGATAGGGAGGCACAGCTATAGAGATTTGCTATAACTGACATTGTGGGAACTGGGAAATGGACAGTATTTTATAGCTAAATTTTGTATACTTGAGAACGAGTGGATTTGGCCGTGAAACTACCTTTCTTGATAAGGTCTGTGATGTATATGATGAATACCATTTTTGGGTCAATCTTCCTCCAAAGGCAAAGGTCTTGGTATCAATTGAGAGAGAGAGACATGAGAAAGGTTATGCTGCCAGCAATAAGTCTTGCATCCTGCTGCCTTATGTTCCTTCCTTTCTGCGCGCATTGATGGATTAAATTTTGGTTGCACTAATCTGTGGGCCTGTTTGCATTGCCTTTTTGTGGTCTTTTCATTCGGCTGGTGATATCAAAATAAATTCTGTCCGGGATTCTTTTAAATTAAATTTGAATTTTTTAAAGTACCATCGGCGTCCCTGGGATTGGAGTGTGTTTGGATGGTAAGATTTCCGCATGTCTTCATGTATCGATCATTTTGCCTCTTGACGAAGCTGTCGATGTTCGGTTTCTAAATCGGACAGTTTCCCAGTATGATTCCCTGCAGGCGTGGCTTTACAATTAGGGCGATCCTGCAGCCAGCTCACGTGGTGGATGCTCACGGGGTTGGTCTTTAGCCTTCTGATACTGCTGGGCTGGACGGTTCATGTATATGTTCTCCAGTATCTTTGGATGCTTGAAATTTGCTCTTTTAGCTTGCACTCAAGACCCGACCTACAATTTTACAGTAACCCTGGTTTTGCTGCCAAAATTTGAGCTCAAGGTGGTGAGATCAAACGAGCACCGAGTTGTTGATGTTGGATGTGATTTGAGCTGAAGAGATAAACTGGAGAATGGTTGTGCCAGTCGAGCTTGAAGAGATAACGCTAGCAATCCGAACTGAAAATAGAAAAAAAAAGGAAGTTCACTGGCTGGAGTTTGTTCAGCGGAAGATCCTTCAGATCCTTCAGATGCTTAAGTCAGATGGAGTTGAAAAAAATAATAAATATTTGAGAAAGTTGCAGAGTAAAAAGGAGCTTAGCCAAGTGTACCTGGAGGTTCTCTGGATCTTGTTTATATAAAAAGAGAGTTAATGCTTGTTTTCGAGTAAGGCGGAAATGGGCCTTAATTGCTATATAATGATCCATATGTTGTACTCATTGCAGATCTCAATCATATGGTTTGTGCATCAACTGCTCAATCGTACAATACAAGCTATATCTGCTCTACAATGCATGTCAAATAACGACATCTTCGACAAGCTTTAACTGCATTCGAATTGCAGATATGTAGCATGTTGTTGCTGGTCGGCTAGTTTGCTCATATCGGCAACTTGACTAATATCGATGTCAGCAATCCGATCGATTACCGCAGTTGGTGGCTTGGTTGATGCCGAGGCTAGGTTGAGAAATATACACCATACAACCTAGGGTTCAAGTTGTTTGGCCATTTATTGCTTTTTTGTGAAAATAGTTACATAAATTCAACCTATTTGGGGTGGTAAATACGAAATTAAGGGTATGAACAGGCTTTCTCTTGCACAATAACAATGGATGCACCGTGACAAAAGAGTAGTGCAGTTCATACATTGTCACCCTTCTGGCTCTCTCTCTCTCTCTCTCTCTATTTTCTTTTTTTGCTAATAAATTGGAGGGAGGAGGGAAAGATCCCACCCGCGTAGCAGCCCCCACTGGCCATCCCTTCCACCAGAAAATGTTCGATGCGGGTAGACTGGATGGTCATCCTTACTCATATCCTTCTTGATCCGTGGATTACCTCATGTATAAGTACGTCATCTCAACATTACCTCAATACTGGTGGACTAGATGGCGACTCCACCGAACAAACCAGACGGGGACCATCCAATCTCCGCATTTAATCAACGCCCGTACGTTTTGAATTTAGATCACTCTGATGAAATTTTAGCCTTGTTCCGGCCGTGGTGCTTCTCTCACTATCTTCACTCGTCGAGGCCGTCCAGCTCTCTAGGTACATTGATCCCCAACCCCCACTCCAACGGCGGAGCCACGAATCCATTTCGGCCATCGCGTGTCAGGGGCATCGGTGGGCGTGCGGGCAGCTCGCTCTCATCCAGTGGGTGTCTCTCTCACCCCCTAATCCATATTCTCGATCTCATCATGGGCTGCTTCGACTTTAAAAATATCCATGTGGTCCGTATCCTTCCATCAAATGGGATGGTAGGTCCTCCCTTTTGGCTCGTCCTGAATGAGATTTAACAATGATCCGATAAAAAAAATTGTGAGATCTGTCGAGTATTTAGCCCTTAAACAAACAATACAGTGTGGCCCATCTTGGAGCAAGCAAAGACTACATAGATTGATGATATAAAAATCCTCCATGATGGGCTCGGAGATTCTTGGGAGACTAGTGTTTCAACCTTGTCCCTAGTGTGGTCTAATATTGCCCTTGTTCTTTTTCTGATCTCAAAGAATGCCCCTACTCCAGGATGGTTGTAAACCATCTCTTTGACACCTTGAATCCACTTGCATGCCTCTGCAAGTGTCATACATTGCCACCCTTTTAGTGCTATCCAACAAATACAATCAATAAATGGCTTAAGGTGATGCCAATTATTGTAGGGCCATTGATTGGTTTGTAATTGATTGTATTAAATATAATCGGCCGTCATAAAAGTAGATTGTGCCAAATTTAGTCGGTCTTACTAAACTTCATCTTGATTGACTTGTGATTGATTGTGCCAAATATAATCGATCTTACCAAACTTCGTCAGTCTCCTAGTACTATATAAAGGCTGCTCCTATACATTGTAATGACAGATAGAAATACAATTTTCTTCTATTTTTTTTTTTAACGATGCCTACCAATTGCAGCCATCAAGCATGTTGAAATGCCACTTCATAGTTTTAAAAGTTCAAAACCAACGGAGCCGTGAATTTTGCAGCAGCTTGCATAATTCATCCAAAATTGAAAATTAGTACAAACGGCATTATTTGTATAATTAACCCAAAATTTAGCAGAAGCTCATGGCTCAGCCATGCTAAAGAGCCTGAATATGAAAAACCAATACTAGTGCTTCTCCACATTTGTGTTGCAAGATAAAAGTGATACGTTAAGAATATCAGTGCATCTTTTTTTTTTTTTTGAGAACATGTCATGTGCTTGCTAATGAAAAAGAGTCACGAGAAAAGCATCTTTTATAAAATACTTTCCCCCCTCAACTTTGCCCCCCCTTTTTTCTCCAGCAATATCTTTTGCATTTTCTCCTCTAATACTACTCCTAATTAGAATTAGTTTTGGCATGCACATGAGTGCTGTATAAACAAGAATATAATTCAAATGTATACAAACAAAAATGTACAATGCAGTCTTCAAACTCGTATAAATCAAATTTATAAAAGCACTATTTCTATATTTTTTTCTTCCAATAATTATGGGGTTGGATTGAATTTGTCACTTTTTCTGTGTAGCATGTAAAATTTTGGGTATGATAAACACTATTTGCTTTTTTCTTTATGTGTAAGATGATTTCGGTTCGCAGACTCCACACCACTCACACTTTATCATGAGAAAAAAATAGATCAATATTTAACTGGGAGCAAGTCTAGGCCTCAACTCATTTTCACCACCTAGACTTGTAATAATGATAAACATGATTACTTACATGTGTTGGTATTATTATTACTGCTGCTGCTATTATTTGAAAAAAAATATGTTTAAAGTTAATTATGCAAAAATAGAATAAACACTCCTATTGAATCCCATGCCACAATGAAACACTAGTTGTTTGCAGTCTGTATGTCAGATGTTGCTTAGTTGCTTCCAAATTCAGATTTCAAGTGGCCGATAGAAGAGACGGTCATGATCTTTCGTCAGGCTTATCGTTGATCATCGCAATTCACGCAATTGCAGCGGCTCCAGCCAACGAGAAACAAAGAAATGCGCTTACTCTCCTCCGCGGTTCAGTATAAGCCCAGTTCAAAATTCCCCTGTCGCCTGTCGGAGACCAGCAGGTGGCGCCCAACACAGGACGCGGTACGAACGGGACATCAAAACCCGAATCTAAAGCTACTATCTTCCACAAATTCACAAAACTACCCCTTCGATTAATCTCCGCACTTCTCACTGCCTTTACGCCAAGGTTAACATTCCACTCACAGTGGCATTCTCGATATTCACTGCAATTATGAGACCAAAATCATCCACAACCGCATTTAAAAAAAAGGTGAAAAAGAGTTAAAATCCAAGAACGGAGGTCCCCTTGGCCAAAGCAGAGCATCGGATGCCGTTTAAAAGCCCAAGCCCCTTTCCTCCACCAATGGCGAATCCAGCTTTCTCACGAGGTGTCTCTCTACATTCCAAAACCTAACCCTAACCCTAGTTCTGCTGTCTTCACTCCAATCCCCACTTCCGTCTGCACCATGGCCGCCGCGCAGGCGCGAGAGGCGGCCCCGCCGCCGGTGATCGGGAAGGCGGGGCGGTACACCGTCTTCATCACCCCGCCGCCGACCCCCAAGTCCTCCGAGGTCCCGAGGCCCCTGAGCTCTAGTCCTAAGCTGAGACCTAGCCCCAGTCCAAGAAATGTGGCTCCTCTGTTCGTCAGTATAACTCCGCCGGCGCCCCCACCGGTTCAGGTCCCGCCGCAGCAGTTCGAGAAGCCGGCCGCTCGGCCGTCGGGATCCGTGTTTGGGTTCTTCTGGGACGCCGTCGCCAAAGTCCAAGATGGTATCTTTTTGAGGTTTTCTCGTTTGTTTGTGTGGTTGGTTGTCGGTTCTTTGGGGTTTCGTGTTTGTTAGGTGTGGTGTGGTTGTTCTACTTGGCAGTGCATTCGAGCTTGGACGACTACCTGGCGGATTGGTTTGGGTTGAACCGATCGAAGTATCAATGGGCGTTGAATGATTACTACGAGAACAACGGAAAGGTTAGCCTTTCTTTTTTAAATTTTAGATTTTTAATTATAGAAAGTTCGTGTTTGTTTTCTTTTTCTTTTCTTCTTTTCTTTTCTTTTCTTTTCTTTTTTTTTTGGGGGAGGGGTTGGTGAATCGGTGATTTTCCTAGAGTAAATTTGAATTCGACTGTGATATTTGTTGTCCATTGTTGAGAAGTTTTTTTACTATTCTCTTTCGCCTTCTGATTTTGCTGGATTACGAGTGTGTATTGTCTTGGAATTATTTGGACTTGGAAGTATAAGAGTTGGATTTTTATTGGTCATTTGTTGCTTAATTGAGAGATCTGGCTTGATTTCTAAAATGAGGGTGTCTCTATTTTGATTCTTCTCAGGATTATTTGCTTTAAGTAAGGAATTGGATGTATAAAAGTATTAATCTTTTGGTTCTTATAATCATCCTTGAGTGAAAGTAATTCAGTTTCGTGGCAAAAACTTAAATATGATTACGTTCCCTCAAAATCTTGAGGAGTTTATGGTAGTTTCTGAGAGTTGAACTAAGTTTCTCTGAGATGGTAATTGTCTGCCATTTTGCCTTATATTTTTTACTTAAGAACTAAGTTAAAGCATAGCGTCAATTGTGCTTTCCTTTATTTCAGAATTTATCTTTTGGCTTTTTCTTCCTGTGGGTGATTTCTTTTCTTTTTTCCCGCTGATGCTGTCATCTTTGAGTAGTAAGTATTAGGCTTACTTTTTGGCGAGAGATCTTTTATCTTTGAATAGTGAATTCTTGCTTCTTATGGTCTTAGATAATCAATATTCTTCCCACTTTTAGCTCATTTTATGAGATTGGGATCTTCCATTTCGATGATCAGGTTTTTTGGTTCCTTGTGTTTTGGGGTTGCATGTGAGGATCATTGATAACCCATGTTTTGATGTAATATGTGATTGGGGTTATGCTTATCAGATTTTATGGATTGATGTAATCTTCATCATGTTATCTTTTTGATACATTTGCTGTCACAAGACATTAGCCTTAGTTTGATTGATTGGTAGTTTGTTTGTTTATTTGGCTTTCACCTTGGCTTCGAAATCTCAATCTGCTGTTATTTATCCTCATATTGCATGTTAGGTTTCTTCCTACATTTATGGTTTTCATCCTTGTCTTGTATAGACATTCATTTGAGTTGAACCAATTTAGGGGAATCTGGTAAATGAAATATGTGTAATATCTAAAGGGATTATAGAGGTGATGTTGCGCAAAACACATGATCTAAACGGCGAACAGAACAATGCACAAAATTGAGAGAGGAAGAGGAAGAGGAATTGAACACAGGAAGTTTATGTGGTTCGGCAATGTGCTTACGTCCATGGGAGCTAAACGGCCGTAACTTTCACTATCTCTCAAATAACAAGGGTAACAAGATATTTATAGTTAAATCCTAACCCCAGAGTCCCAACCCTTATCAGCATCTCTATTAGAATAAAACACTACATAATTATCCCAAAGATAAACATATCCCGTCGTTTCGCTCCGATCCGTTAGAATACTAGTGTACCACTCAAATAAGGATACCTCAATATGAGCCACTTACTCTGACAATCTTCACCTTAGCAAATATTCACCCCTTAGGAGAAAAGATAACTTGGGACACCACTTGACGCTGATGGGTTGGAACACCTCTCTAGCTCCTAGAGATGTTAACCAAGTTCAAGCAATGCGATTTGATCCATTCCTTGTGTTGCTTCTTCCACGCTCCTGAATACCCTTTGCCACCAAGCCTTCTTCCTGAGAACTCTCATCACTAGCTTTCTTCCTATGATGAAAACCTAACAAGGCTCCAATGACGTCCTCTAACTCCAGGGTCTCATTTTCCCATGTCAGAATTGTAACCAAATTTTCGTACGTAGGAAAAACAGGTAAAGAATGCAATAACATCAACGCTTTGTCTTCGTCTTCGAACTTCACATTAACTCGCTGCAGATCACTGATAATCCGATTGAACACGTTGATATGTTGGCTTAAATAAGCACCCTTTGCCATCTTAAGACCATACAGTTTTCACTTAAGATAGAGCTTGTTCATCAACGATTTGGACATATACCGACTCTCCAATTTCGACCAGATTGCCGCCGGAGATTCCTCGTCCATGACATGATACATCACGTCATCAGCCAGACAAAGTCGTATATTTGATACATTTTTCGCCTCTAATTCCTTCCACTCTGCATCACCCATGTCATCTGGTTTTTTCCCATACAGGGCCTTTACCATACCTTGCGATACTAACAGATTCTTCACCCTCCTCTGCCATAGCCCGAAATTTTCAGTTCCATCGAACTTTATCACATCGAACTTCGCAGAAGACATCCCTGCAATCTTATCTTTTTGCAAAATAAAATAGAGAAAAATAGGATCTGATGAAAAATAAAAATACCAGATGACGCTCCTGATCTTCCGATCAAAACTTGAGCGGCATCGCACGGATGCGAAGAAATGTCTCGCGTGGTCCTCCTCCACGAGATCTAGTCACTGCAGCGGCGCGGACGCAAGGGAAGACGGATGTGGGCGGAACACTTGCACAGCTCCTCTCCTTCCTCGAGAGACACCTGAAGAACCGAGGACCCACGGGAAAAGAGAGACTTGGGGTTTCGGTTTGGGAAGAAGATACCCACGAACCCCCCTCCACGTGAAGCAAAACGCCCGAAAAGAAACCACTGGACCTTCGTTCCTTCTATCTCGCTCCACTGCTGCGATGGGGCTTGGGAGAAGACACGTCCAAAACGAGAAGAAGAACACAGGAAGAAGACGGTTGTTTTCCCTTCACGTGAAGCCCTTTTTTTTGTTTACGGCTTGGGAAGGATGCCACCTGAGAACCCACGGGAGAGGTGATTCTGCTTGGGAACCCACCGTGAAGAAGAAAAAGCTTCTTCATGTTTCCGGCTTTGGGAAGAGAAGACACAAACCCCAAAACAAAATCCCCTCAACGTGAAGCACTTGCGAAGAGAAAACACCAGAGCCCCTTCCCCCACGTGAAGCAAACCTCCCACGAAATAGACCCTTTCTCTTCTCTTGGTTCTTCGCGGCCGTCAAGAGAGAACCCACGCTCTAGTCCCCCAGCGTGAAGAGAAACACCAACACGAAGAACAACACCTGCAGCTCTGATACCAGTTGTTGCGCAAAACACAGGATCCAAATGGCGAACAGAACCATGCACAGAATTGAGAGAGGAAGAGGAAGAGGAATTGAACACAGGGATTTTACGTGGTTCGGGAATGTGCCTACGTCCACGGGAGCGAAACGGCCGTAACTTTCACTATCTCTCAAATAACAAGGGTTACAAGATATTTATAGTTAAACCCTAGCCCCAGAGTCCCAACCCCTATCAGCATCCCTATTACAATAAAATACTACATAATTATCCCAAAGATAAACATATTCCGTCGCTTCGCTCCGATCTGGTAGAATATCAGTGTACCACTCAAATAAGGATACCTCAATATGAGCCACTTACCCTAACAGGTGACTGCTACAGCAGGTAGGGATTGAAGTTACTCATACTTTCATCAACTAGGGATGTTGAAGTTACTAACTAATACGTTCATCAACTATGTATACTTCTTATGACAATAATGTTTTTTTATGCGCATAAACATGTCTTCTACTTATATTGCATTGACTGTTGTCGTGTTGTAGATTAACAACTAAGAGACATTGTTATCAAATGATGCACACATATAATCAAATGATTTGCATGTGCAATGCACGTTTCAATTTAACTAGTTGCAATGTATGCTGGAGTATTTCCTCCCCATCATGAAGGTTTGGAAATCAGAAATAGGTGCTATATCACAACGAGATGTGTCTTGCATTCTTATATGTTGCTGTCAATATCAGATCATGATTAATAAAGTGTCAATTGCTTTTTGGACCCTAAACTGTTTCAGAGTTAAATTAAAGATGTCATGCAGAATTTGTTTAGTATCCTGCAATTACTATCATCCGTTTGTAGCTCCATTTTCCATGAGGCATATAGATATTTGCTTGCATATGTTCTCTACTACATGACATCTACACATAGGTGATATGCTAATGTGCAACTAATGGATACTCATTAGCTGATTCTATTATTCATGTTGATTCTATCTCTTGTATGTAAACTCTTTCAAGTCATAAGCTTGGGATCTTGCAGCTTGTTGGTCTTGTAGTAACTGCTTAATCTACGCTCAGTTGCACTAAATTAGAAGCTGTTTGAACTGAATCCAATTGCACTAAATTAGGAGCTGTTTTCTCCTTGTGCTATTCAGAAGATGCTTTGGGGCAAATGGATAGACTAGAACTTCTGAGATATTCTTGTTACCTGCATCTTGAACTAAAGTTCAATTGCACTGCTTTCAAATCTGTTGACTTGTAATCTTTTGAGTACTTGGTTGCAGGAATTCTAGACAAATCTTTGCATTACTTATTCAGTTTGTCAAGTTGTCAACATAAAACATGGTTGAATGTTGGATGCTTTTTCTTTGTTGAGCACCATGATTCAGTATGATGTACCCTGTGTGCAAGATATGAGCATCTCCAGATAAGAACTGTCTCTGTTCTTGTTATCTTTCATCAACAAAGAGCACCTTGGATTCCTTTCCATGCATGAACTGCCATTCAAGAGCAATATGAAATCCCATTTCCAGTGTTATTATTTGAAAGTATCAGGCTTGAGGTTCTTGCTTGCACATTCTTGGTTGCTTGTCTGCATGTGCATATTATCTTTGATAATTAATATAAGTGGCTTCAGATCTTCTGACCTGAATGGTAAGGTGTCTCTGCTGCATGTAGATGTCTGATCTTCTGTCTTAGCTTTCTCAGGGGAAATTACTAGGTATGTCTAGTTGTTTGCTAGGATGTCCATGCTGCAAAGTGCCGTGAGTTCTTCAGCTTTTGCCAACTTTTTACCATGCAGACCACACTGCATAATACCATCAAATGTTAAGCTACTTTTTAAATGGCGAGAATCATCTCCCAGCTGTGTCTGCCATCCTAGATTTCCCCAGGTTTTTACAGCAAAGATGCACTTTCTGTTATGATTTAACATTAGTTGCAGAATATTTCATTCATGTATTTCTTAGGATTGTATGGCTTCTGGGGTTGGTTTGAAGTTTGGTTTTGCAGCCTGCACTAGAATCTTGAGGATGTTGTCATAGGCCTATTGCATAGGTATGGTAACAGTGGCAGGCCACCCTTTTTTGTAATATGTTGTCTTTCATCATCTTGAGATGGAGTTATATAATATATAAAGTAAGACAGTTCTCCGCATTTCTATGGCTTTTTTTTTTGTTGTGAGGGGGGATGAGTTCACTTCTTTGGTTTTGATGAGTGTCTTTACTGAAAAGCAGGTTTTTTTTAATAAAACCCAGCATTCTCAAATTATTATAAAAATTATCATCTAATCGAAAAAAAAGGAAGAAACTGAATTATTTTTGTTGCTTTTGGATGCAATTTGAGTTAACAGAATCATTTCATTGCAGATGGAAGGTGGCAAAGTTGGTAAACCAAAAGAACCTACCAGCAAAGGGCAAGCTGTGTAATATCTTAAATGTAAGACACATCCTTCATCTCTCTGTTTTTTGTTTCTTTGCATTTTCGTGCTCGTATCTGAATCCAGTTCTCTAGTTATTTGCAGCATGTTGTTTGTGATATTGATGTGTGGACGTAATGATAATCTGTATCACCAGTGCCATTTGTATGACCATGAGGCGGCATTGAAGGGGGTCTCCATTCATAATGGCCAACTAGTTTTAACACCATGCAGCAGTGCCAATTACATTGCATCAGTCCAGTTGAGGTGTAAATGTTTGACAAATAGGATTATTATTGTCGCAAATGTGGTCACCTGTTAAGCCTTTTTTTTTTTAAAATTATGCTCTATGGGAGTTGGTGTAACTTTTTTCTGGGTTTTCTTTTGGACTGTTTAGTCATCATTAATCAGCAATAGCAAGCATAGAATTTCATATTCAGATCACTTGCAATGCAGATCTTGCCTTGTTTATTTGTTTGGGTTAAAATAGCCAAAAAAATATCATCTGTATTTTCTATGGAATTGCAATTAGCTCCCTGCATTTTGAATTACGGTGATGTCAACCCTGCATTTCGTGCATGGCTCAACATATTACAAAAAAAAGTGAATTGTTCTTGATTTCACATTGCTCAATGTATTAGTAAACCTTGCAGTTTGCCCCTCTTCCTATTGGCGAGTGGGAGAGAGGAGAGAGGTTCTTGAATTCTGGAAGAAATTTTGATGTTGGGAAGGGGTAATTTTTTTGTGTCAAAATTTGGGTATTTTGCACGTTGCTCAAGATATTAATAAACCTTGCAGTTTGCCCCTCCTGTTGACGAGTGGGAGAGAGAGAGGAGAGGGATTCTTGGCTTTTTGAGAGAAATTTCAATGCTGAGAATATATAAAGGGTGATTTCGTGGGTCATGATTCAGGGTATTTGTGAAATTGCCACTCAGTTGTTAGTGAGGTATTTGTGGAGTTGCTACTAGATTTATTTATTTTTGGGGCCTGAGTCCACATCATATATAACTTTCTCCATTGAGTTGCCATGTGGGCATCTTCAGCAAGGCATGATCGGAATTGGGTGGACGTTAGTTTGAACAATATACAAAATGCAAGATTAACATCACTGCAATTAAAAATGTAAGAAAATATTTGCAATACGATACCAAATATAGAGAGGTACTTTTTTTAGCTATTTATTTATGTTTTGGAAGTGTGCCTCTATTGAATGTAATTTGGATGGAGGTTTACATCTTGATGTCTCCAAAAAAAAGAATTCCAATGTTGGGCTGCCAGGTTTTTGGGGGTGCCGGTTATGGCTTAGGAATGTGCCCATGTCAAATTTGACAAAATCTTTACTAAATATGATTGGGTCAGATTATTTCTCACTAAAATTCGACATGTGTACTTTACATGGATAAATAATGGGAAAGTATGTGGTGTAGGATGGTGATTAGAAAGTACCATTTGATGAACCGTTTTAGTTAAGGAGGGGGGGGGGGGGGAATATACAAGAAAAACATAAGAATAGGGATATCCTTAAAAAATGCACTTACGTGCACAAGATTTAAATTTATTTTTGGATTGGATATGAACAAAACAAAGTGGTACATAAATGGTGGTAAAAGGATTTTTTTATCAAAAAGCATTTCATGAGAAGATTTATCACCTAAAATGGGAGAAGAAAGTCGGTTAATAAGCTAAGCGGCAGTTAAAACACACTTATCCCAAAATTGGATTGGTAGTGGTTTGAAAATGTAATGCTTGGGCTACTTCAAGGAGGTGTCCATGCTTGCGCTTAACTATACTATTTTGCTGTGGCGTGCCAACACAAGATGTTTGATGAATAATTTCCAAAGAATCAAGATAAGTTTGCAATTGATTATCCATAAATTTCATCCCATTATCACTTCTGACCATTTTAATTTTACGAGAAAATTAGTTGTCTACAAGAGCAATAAATTTCTTAAGCAAATAAAATATTTCATGTTTGAATTGCGTAAAAAAAATCCAAGTGCGAAAGGTCATCCACAATTATTGAAAAATAATGTGCCCCAATATGAGATGGAAGAGAATAACCTCTCCAAATATTAATATGAATAAGTTCAAAAATAGAGGAAGTAACAAAAGTACTTGTAGGAAAAGGAGTTCTAGTTTATTTGGCTAGATGACAAACAATACAAGAATCTAATTTATTTTGAAAAGTAGAAAGAGAAACATAAATATCTTGGGCTAAAACTTTTAATCTTGGAGCCGACGGATGACCTAAATGATTATGCCAAAGACTCAACTAGGTGTAATAAGCTGTACAAGTAGGAGAAACTGGATCCTTATAGTACTAAAGACAATCCTTTTTTTTACCCAGACCAATCAGCTTCCTTGTTGTCAGGTTCTGAAAAATACAGAAGTCAGAAAAAAAGATAGCAACACGATCATGTGTTTTAGTAAACTTACTAATGGACTAGTAAATTTTAATTAAAAGTGGGTCCGCAAAGAATATTTTTTAACTCAAGGAAATGAGACATTTTAATGCTTCCTTTTTGGGTTATTTGAAGTTTTGAACTGTATCTCCAGTAGGTAGTTTAATTGATTGACGAGTTGGTAAAGGTTCAAGTGATAAAAAAAGATCAGAGTCGGGGACCATGTGGTCAGAAGCACCTGTGTCAATTATCCATGTCACAGGTTGTGAGTTGGAAGGAATACCTATCATGTTAATGGAAGTGGTGGTTTTATCGATGTTTAATATGCATAGCAATTAGACATACTGCTCTGGTGTGAGCTAGTGCACAATAGATGGGCCACGAGGATTATCACTATTGGCAATATGATTTATAACAGGAGTAGGAGTTTTGGTTTCTCCACAGTATTTTGGGTAGCTATGTAATTTGTAATAAGTATCACATGTGTGACCAAGATTATTGCAGTAATTACAACATGGTCGTCCTCGACTGCCACGACCGCCACGGCCATGTCTTCCTTGGTTACCGGAGTGACTAGAATTGTGCTTGTCAAAGCTTGATGTTGTCATGTCGTCTCTTATCTTCCCCCTACGCCCTAAGAAGGAAAAACTGAGCAAGATAGCTTCAGCTTCCATTGAGCATTATGTCAGCTGGAATGAATGATTGATCTGCGGATAGACAGAAAGATTCCGTTGCTGAATGACTATGGTAGCGGCTTCTTCGATGAAGAAAGATATATAATAGCTAGTTGCCTTCAAGAGATTGCATTGGTTTGACTTGCAGTGCATTCTATTTCTTTTTTTGCAAAATCAGAGAAAAGGTTTTACTTATTGTTAGTAGTGGCTCCATGGTGAGTATTTTGCTTTAAATAGTTGAAAAGGAGTCATTGAGCCCCATAAGGAATTGAAAAACCTTTTCATCTTGAGAGATCCGGTTCAACTCTTTCATTGCACCACAGATGCAAGTAGAAAGTGGACATAGATTATTGATTTCATCCCAATATGCCTTGAGTGTAGTAAAATAAGAAGCAATAGAAGATTGATCTTGAATATGCATTGAGATATCTGATTTGTTACGATAAATTTGGGTAGCCTCACCATAAGAAAAATGCTCCTCCAGATCTTTCCATGCCTCTTTTTTAGTTTCACAATAGACTATGCTACTCACAAGATTTTTTTGGACTGCATTCCAAATTCACGAAAGCACCATTGTGTTGCAATGTTGCGATGCATCAAGTGTTGCTGAACTTTTGTCAGGCTTCTCAAACGAGCCATCAATAAAGCCAATTTTATTCTTAGCTAAGAGAACCGTCTTCATGGCATGCCTCCATAAAAGATGATTGCCACGAGTGAGGACTTGAAAGACCAGGACCATGCCTGGGTTATCTAAGTGGTGGAGAAAGATCGGTGACATTATATTAGTACTAGGATTGGTAATAACAGTAGAAAAGGCCATGATTATGAAATGGAGAATAAAGGGTAAAGGAAAACAAACACCGAGAGGATGATAGGAGACAAGAAAGAAGGGTTGACCGATCAAGAAAAATTCCGCTCTCATACCATGAAAAATTTGTATTGGACATATGATTTGAATTGCCTTGTTCATAGCATTGATATGCTTTATATATAAATTGAGTCCCCAGATATAGTATAATACAACACTAAAATTCCATGATTATGGAAAAATACTAAGGATCAGATGTACTATAATACAATTGCAAAATCCTATGATTTGATACAAATACTAATGTTGAATATGACAATTAGATCTTATGATTTTTGAAAATTGATCTAAAATATCATACCAAGATTGTGCATTCAATATGCGGCAGCTGTGATATCATACCAAGATTGTGAATGCAATATGTAGCAGCTGTGATATCCAATATCATATATGCTATAATAGGCGAGATTGTGCATGATTCTAAGCTGTAATAAAATGTCTCCAGATAAGGGGTGCGGTGGGAAGGAAAACAATTTGTTTCGAAGCCTCCGGGTAACTTGATTGTGTTCAAAATAGAAGCAATACATGTCCCATAAAAAAATTAGAGGCACCAACAGAGCAACAAATTAATTAACACGATTTATTACACATGAATGTAGCTATTTAGAAACTAACTGGTCGCTACACATCAATCAAAGGAAAGCTATAGACCTTTTATCTCTTTTTTTTTAAAAAAAACAGAATCTGACATATTGTTTTGAAACTTTGAGTACCATTAGGATTGTCGAATGTACTTACATTTTCATGCAAATTCTGGCATACCTCTTCAAGATTTCTGCGGTTCCTTTAACCAGACAAGTAGCTTGTATTCTTCAAGAAATAGAGACATCAACTTCCTCATAAATTATTTTTGTACATAAAATCTTCATCATGAATATATTGGATGCCTTACATAAAATGGACATACATAAAATCTTCATCATGAATATATTGGATGCCTTACATAAAATGGACATACATAAAATCTTCATCATGAATATA
>JAOXJJ010001189.1:197470-212736 GCA_025769935.1 Phoenix roebelenii
CATCATGAATATATTGGATGCCTTATATAAAATGGACATACATAAAATCTTCATCATGAATATATTGGATGCCTTATATAAAATGGACATACATAAAATCTTCATCATGAATATATTGGATGCCTTATCTAAAATGGACATACATAAAATCTTCATCATGAATATATTGGATGCCTTATATAAAATGGACATACAATAATTCACGACGAAATTACCATCTCTATTTCATGCGTCCTCGTCAGAGGTTTGGAGCTATCATCACTTGTTTCTGCAGTTGCTGTTGATCCCGTGCTGCTGTCACTCCAGTTAGCAATAGCTGTCCCAGATGCGAGCAGATGCTGGAATGGATTCAATGGTGGGGCGATTTCCATCTCTCCCTCCAGCATCTTGACCACCTTGCTCATAGGAGGCCTTGCTTCGGGCTGATACTGAACGCACCACAAGGCCACCTTACACATTCTTTCTGCCTTCTCTCTCTCCTCTTCCCTTATTCCACAAACTGATGCCACAACCTCTAGCCTCGCATTCTCAAATTTCTCCCAGACCCATTTGGGAAACCATTCCTGGCTTTCTCCTCGGCTGGTGTCGTGATTCCTCCTCCTCCCTACTATCTCAAACAACAGCATGCCGAAACTATAAACGTCGCACTTGTATGTGACCGGAAAGGGCTTCCACATCTCCGGTGCAGCATAGCCTGGCGTCCCTCTTCCTCCTGCCATGGTCCCATTAGTGTTCCTCCCGCTGAACAGCTTAGCTAGGCCAAAGTCGGCTACCTTCGGAATGAAGTCTGCATCAAGCAGGATGTTTGCGGGCTTTATGTCGTAGTGAATTATCCTCTGCGGGCATTCGTCATGCAGGTATCGGATTCCTTTAGCTGTTCCAATTGCAATCTCATGCAGTGTCCCCCATTCGATCTTGCGATGCTCGCGGAACAAGTAGTTGTCGAGAGAACCTTCCTCCATGTACTCATAGACGAGAGCTCTCACGGTGGCATCGAAGCAGAAGCCATAGAGCCTCACCAGATTGACGTGATATGTTCTCCCAATTGTCCCCACTTCGGCCATGAACTGCTCTTGAACTGTCTTATCCAAGCTTCCCGTAAGGACCTTAACAGCCACGGGCACGCCATTTGGGAGTTCTCCCTTGTAAACTTCTCCAAAGCCGCCCGAGCCCAACTTTTTACCGTAATTATGGGTGAAACCTGCTATCTCCTGAGGTGAAAACCTGATGGGTTTCTCTCGAGCAATGTTTTCGAGAAAATCCTCCACCGTCATCATCTCGATCTTCGAATATGGCACTGTAGCGAAAGGTTGCGATGTGGCTGCTTGTCTAGCTTCACTAGTGTTCAAATTTATTGATGGTAGCCCATGCTTCTCGATACACTTGTAGATAATGAAAACCTTCAAGACCAACCCGCCCACAGCTGCAACTGAAATAACTGCAGAATATGTCACAGCAATATGATGAGAATTCCGGCCTATAAGATGATAAATATTGAACTATGAAGAGCAGTTTCTTACTGACGATGACCATCGCCGTTGTATTGAATGCACTGTTAGCGGCTCTATCGAATGCAGTTTCAGACATCTTGGTTGAGAGGAATCTGTATCTAACACAGAAATATGAAGATAAGGGGAGCAACTAATGGATGAACAGAGAAGAATTTTCCTTAAGGGAGAGAGAGTAGACGGTGATGAAGGAAATAGGGATATTATTAGAAAAACTAGGCTTTGAGATCTAACAAAATTACTTTTTAAGAACAAACGGTGGAGGATTTTCTCGAAAACAATAATTGTGCAAATTGATGTGTTTGAGGTACCTACGTAGGGACTGTGTTTCGGTAAAAAGCCCAGTGGATCTCAAAGAAAAATCACGAACTACTTGAAATTGCTTCCGTTCTAAAGCCAAACATATATCAAGAGGAAAAAGAAGGCCAGAGGCAACACTTACCCGGCTTGATCAGTATTGCAGAGGACAAAGATACTTCCTAAATCTTCAAGCGTCCAAGCTAGAAGCCATTAATGACCCTGGTTGATGAAGAGAAATGAGATAATACTAAGGCTTTCTTTCAGTTAAATAATCACAGGAGCTGGGAAGCACAGAGCTGGAAGACAGGAAGCTCTGGGGAATGGGGATAAAGTCAAAATAATAAAACGGTCCAAGCAAGCAGCCGCGTTTGACCACGTCTGAACACAAAACAAGGCCATCCAGATTCCAGAAGCAGGCAGGAAGGCTCGAAGTGAAATGAGAGAAACCAAACAAACAGGGTCTTTAGTCATACCGAGTTATTTTTGTATTCAAAAAATTGACTTTTCCGAAAGATAAGTTATGACGATGCATTTAACCACTCTAAACAAATTCATGTTACACAATAAGGGATGTTAAAGCATGCCAACATAAAATGACGTTACGTGGAATAGATTGACGCCTAAGATCTAGAACAAATACTAAACAAAAAATAGAAAAAAAATACTGAAAGAAAAATAATTAAGAAGAGAGAAAAAAATAGTTTATTAAAAAAATTGAGCCGCAACACTGCTCTCTCCTACATAAAAAGGCTCTCTTCCACGTCTCGTAAGAAGAATAACTCACTCTTTTCCATTCTCTTTTCTTCCATAGAAGAAGACTTGATAACTACCAGCGGACAATGATAATTATTTTAGAAAGAATATCTAAGTAGAATAAAACTAGAAATACAATCCTAAAATTATTAAAACTAATGACCAACTAAATAGAAATCTTTATAGGATTAGAACTTGGCAATGAATCTCAATACTCTCCTCATTGCAAAGTCCATACCAACATTATTGAACTTGTCGATGTCATAAAATACCATAGTAGCCATTGATAATATTGTCGTAGTAATAATGATGTGTAATAACTTGTTAAACCAATAATTATATGGTAGAACTTTTTCACTAGCCCGAACAATAACTTCTTTGTTGTTTCATCATTTTTTATGCACATGTTAAAATTGATGACGTTCTCCAACACTTCTCTTCAGTATTAACTCCATGGTTACCGTGTCAAAATTTTTAGTATCTAACTTATTCGAACAAACATTAAGTTACTTGCTATATTTATTGCTTAATAGAGCATCAACCATCACCTGCGCAATACAACGGCAAACAAGTCCATTGGCAATATTGTTAGCTGCCTGTGCTGCAACCCAAGAACCACTTTAGTCTGACCTTGGGGGGATCCTTGCCAGAAAAAAAAAAGGCACCATCACCATAGGTTCCCCAGCCACCATAAAAATCAACAATGATCGTTTGGCCAAGAAGCTCTGCATCACCGTTAGATCCTCAAATAACAGAACAGCCACATAGGTTGAGGTTGAAGGTGGCCTTTTCATTGAGGTATTGCCCACGGATAATGGATTTGACAACATGCTCCTTGGGGTTAGGTGTCAGGAATCCATAGGTCTTCATGAGAGCACTCAAAAGTAGCTTTAACGAAGTTCCCGAGGGCCCTCCGTATGCTAAATTCTCCATTGTGGCACGAAGACCATTAGAACAAGATGCTCGAGTATCCAATCGGTAGGCCTCGAGCCACGACTCCAATAAATTAGCATCCACATAGCGATGTTGCGGCAATCCAGACCCACGAAACCTCTCACCCACATCAAACAAGGCAGAGTTTGGGAGAACAGAGCGTCGATCCAGTCCATAAACATCATCTACAGCACTGCCAAACACAAAATTAAGGCCATATTTACTCTGGAAAAAAAAGTAGGAGTCATCACTTTTGTAACAACTCAGGAGCTCATCCAAAATGGCTAACCAAAAGGTATTATTTGGATTTTATAATCCTATATAAGTACTCAAGTTCTACCCAACAAATAATCGATATAGGACTAAACACACGTCCGCATGGATCCTCACAGCTTTGTTTGCAAATGCTGACGCCGGTGAGAGCCCAGGCAATGCTTCCCCGTCAACGCCGATGCTCAACGAGCGTAGTCCAACGACCAAGCCAAGCTCTTCCATCAAGCAGACCTCGCCGGTGGAGGAGCACAAACACCATCATCGTAGGTGGGGGATAATGTGCTCGAGAGCAAGCTCAACCCAATGGCGGACCGGTAAGATTTCACAAAGATAGTTTCACGGAAAGATACCAAAGGACCCGAAACTACCATCTCTACAACTCCCATGAACTCCTCTCGGATTTTTAGAAAATGGAACAAAAATCCACTTTTCAGGCAATTTTTGTTTAAGATGTCTCGCCTTGCTAGAACTTAACTGGACAACTGCAAGAATATTCCAAACTTATTTTGGCTCTTGTATATCTTGGATATGTAGATAATTTTTTCTATTAACTGAAACTTAAATAATCCACATCATCTTTCTAGTTTTCAATCTACGATAAGACTTGTATATTCTGTTATTATCTTCTCGCAACCTCATGTTTGAGAGTATTTGTTGGCATTGCCTTTTAGTCATTTAAGGTATCCCATAAACTTGTCCTTTCAAATAAGGCTTGACAATAGCCTTCCAAATTGAATAACAGATGTTTAACTTACAGAGTGGAGCGATAGTAGCAAAACAACCATATTGATATTGGTGAGGTCAGGCATGTTGAACCTATTGGGAGAGAAGATAGTAGCATTAGCCATGATGATTTACCTCTTGAATTACTAAAATAAGAGTCCACACACCTGCACCATTGCACAGTGAATTATTGGAAGCTCTTTAACTACGCCGAGCTACGAACACAAACTACGAACAATCAAGTTGTTGCTCCAAAATCTGCGCTCCAAATAAAACTGATTAAAGCTGCAAACTGTTTGACCACTCTCCAATTTCTCTCTGATACCATGTAGAATGGCGCGCTACATAGAGTAGATCGACTGTGCCAGCCCAAGATCTAGAACAAATACCAAATAAAAAATAAAAAAGAGATGCTGGAAGAAAAATAATTAAGAGAAACAAAATATTCTATTAAAAAATTGAATAGCTCGAAAAAGCTCTCTCACGTCTTACTAAGAAGGACAACTCTTACTCTCTTCCTCTTTCTTTTCTTATGTCACATAGGTGGGATATTTGATTCCTACGTAAATTTAAAAACCAGCATCCACTAAACGATAAGGCTTTATAACCACCAAAGGATAAGGATAACTATTCTAGAAAAAATATCTAAATAGAATAAAATTAAAAATAAAATTAGATTCATTGTCAAGTCCTAATAGCATTAGGACTTGACAATGAATCTCCTATTAGGACTTGACAATGAATCTCAACACTAATTTTCATTCCAACGGTATAATATGCTCTGCATGTTTCAAAAGTATGGAGAGTCTGATTGACAAAGAAATGATCTACAGGATGAAACATGCATGGCACAATAAGAATAGATTGAGGATTTTGTTCCCTTTTTGATATGAATTGTTTGATATGTGTTGCATCCCAGGTCAAATCCATTTGAAGCCTGAGACTGGTTGGTGCGCTAGATTTATGGTCCCACATTGGATGTTGAAAAATTTTAGTGCTTAATTTATTTTTGTTCAGGAGGAGCGGTCTACTCTGTACCAACATTGTCCTTTCACCGCTAGTTTTTTTTTTGTAATTTATTATTGGGAGTTCTTGTTATTTTTGTGAATTCTTGTTGTATATATCACTCGAAATTTTCTGTTCCCTATGCTTCGTTATTGATTCGGATTCTAGAACTCTGATGTTCGTAGGAAAATAACCTTTTTTTGATAATTTCTTGATGCTAAATCAGGTGGATGATTATTTGACGGGACTCCTAGAGTTTTGATGTTTGTAGAAGAATTTTTTTTTCTTTTTTTTTTTTTGTAATTTGTTGGCGTTGGTTCATGTGGATTACCGATAAAGCTGAACGAATCATGATAAATTTTATTCCTGAAATCGTTTCCTCCATACATTCCAATGTTTGAAAGCTATCATCATCTCTGTATAAGTATTTGAACCATAATAACATTCATTTTTCATAAAAGAACGGTTGAAAAACCACCTTTATAACATTCAATAAATAAGATTATAAAACATTATACACAAAAGTGATACATGTACATAAGAATATCGTTTCTCAATCCCCAAAAGTGAAAGTTTTCTCTAACAGGCAGTCTCCCTGCTCGTCAATTCTCTTGTGCTTTCACTCCATTTAGCGTCGCATGACTGCTCGTTGAAGGTCTTGCTTCAGGAACCACTTCTCCAAGCCTGTGTAAATTCAAGGTTGCACCTCCCTAAGATCTCAACTAGCCAGAAGCATCCCAAAGCCGTAGGCTTCGCACTCACGAGCCATAGTGTAACAATCCATGACCTCACCTACAAAAGCTAGCCGAAAGATATTATTTGGATTCTTTGATTCTATATAAATACTCAAGATCTATACAGTGAATAACCGATGTGAGATTAAACACATGCTCGTACAGATTATCACATACTCCTCCCGTTTAAGTCCCAGCGTCTTCACCAAGCTAAGGATTTAAATCTATTCAAATCTAATTGCAAACAGATCAGCTCGTGGTCACCTTAAATATACCCATACTGTAGTATCCACTAGTCTACATAGGTCATGGGCCGGGTCTGCTCTGATATCATTTGTAACAACCCAAAACCTCATCCAAAAAAGCTAATCGAAAAGCATTATTTGAATGTCTTAATCTTTTATAAGTACCCAAAATCTTTCCGATAAATAACTAATATGAGACTAGATAGACACCCGTGTGGGTCCTCGCACATAGGTAATGGCATCCACACAACTGTTTTCTTTGTTGCAAAGCCTTGCAAATCCAATATCTGCAACCTTGGGAGAGAAGTTTGCTGTCTTTGTCATAATGAGCTATCTTTTGTTGACACTCCTGCCAGCATCCAAATCCTATAGCTATCCCGATTGCAATCTCATGTAACTTTTTCCCCATTCAATCTTGTGGATCTCATCAAATAAGCATTGCTCAAGGTGATCGCTTCTTTGACGAGTAAATGGTGATTTTGGCATACTGGAAAATTTATTTGACGAGCACTCCTTGCTTATAATGGGAGTAATGTATGGATATCGGTTTTAGAGTACGACTCAATGTGCACAATTCAGCCAGATGATTTAAACTAGCTCGGAAAGCTGGGAGGCATACCTTCCATGTAGAAATGGTCATGGATTTAAATCCAGGAAGCATCCCTACTGTATTTTTAAAAAATAAATAAAATAAAATATTATATGGCATTTCAATTTTTGAGCCTTTACTTTGGTGTCAAGGATCACCCACCTTGACTTTTAAACTTGCATGCTTTTATTACATGCTATTTCAAAGCAACGGGACGATCGATTTAAACATAAAAACATTCTAGCAAAGCGAAAAGTCAAGTTTAGAAATTTCGTACATCTCTCTTGTACACTATGTTGACATGGTAATGCCAATATTTTTTGGGGCTAAAAATTATACTTAGTTTCATATGCGGCAATTCTGTCAAGATCTTTTCTTTAATTGGGAGAAGCATCGAGAGAGAATTTGATATATTTATCGCACCATATCAACTCTAAAACTCTGATTCTTCTCGAAATATGTGCTCTTTTTTTTTTTGAAGCTTAAAAGGTTATGGACAATATATAGAATGACCTAGTATCTTACCCAGAAAAGGCTGGCCAGAAGTATTACTTGGTTTGTTTAGTTTTGTGCGAGTACCGAAAATCTTCTCCTGACTTCCCCAGGTGCTTGGGGACTAAATACTTCCATTCAAAACATTTAAGTTCCTGAAGTGTATCTTTCGGCCCCCGCTTTCCCCACTCTGAAACATGACCCCGCCCCACCACCAGCCGTCCACAGAAAAGAAAGATAAAATATTAAATTACTGAAAAACAGTCCAGCAAATCCCATGCAGGATAGGAGGCAGTCCACTTTACAAACAGTTAATCATGTTGCCTAGATTAGGGCTTGGCTTTGCACATAGTTGTTTTCATTATAAGATTATACATATACATATATTAATTATAGAGAGGATTGATTGATGGATCACTGACATAGTATTTGATTTGGTTGGATGATGGAACTGAAGAAAATTTCTTTTAATCCCGCCAAAACAGTAGTGTAAATCCATGTTCTATCATCTAAGTTCATTGATTTAGCTTGCATTTATAATTAATTGAATTTTCTATAGAAATGGGACTCTACATGTTGGTTTTGGTCCATCACCTTGTGGCTCATCTCTATCCGATCCTACTCATCCTTATCATCCCGAACAAAATTATATGGGGTAGGCATCGGAGAAAGAAATATGGAACGGGCTTCTTATTTTGAATCATTTCCTCTAGTACCTATCTTCGAGAATAAATCTAAATGTCAAAGACTTTTTCCTAATGGAGCCATCAATCTCGTGATTAAAAAAAAGTGTGGCATCCTCCTTCTTCCTCCTTTTCATAACGTGCTTTAAATCTAAATGTCAAAGACTTTTCCTAATGGAGCCACCAATCTCGTGATTAAAAAAAAGTGTGGCATCCTCCTTCTTCCTCCTTTTCATAACGTGCTTTCAGCCTCTTTATTCCTCGTTTTCAGAATGTGGTTTCATCCTCTTTCTTCCTCGTTTTCAAAAATCGGTACGTACTACAATTAGTCATATAGTAAGTTAATACACATCTCTAGATATATCAATACATAATTTTCAGAATATGATATTTACTAACGCACAGTATATGACCCAGTGATATACACTTAGTAAATTAAATAAAACTCAGAAACTTCTCTTATACATAATATGAACCGAGCCAGTTCAGAAATTCTAGCTTCAGCCAACCTGAGGAAGAAGCAAAGGAAGATGAAGAAGGCACATCTATGTAGCAGCACTAAAGACACAGGCAACGTGATCCTCTTGCCATTCTCTTTCATTCTCCATCCAGATTATCTTCACCTGAATAATCTATCCAACAGGAATAAGTGTCAATGATACACCAACCTGGTCACTTGGAGTTATTTTAAAGCAATAGCAGCGAGGACACTTTTAGAGCAATTGATGGATGGTGGATCTAGTAATCACTTGGATTAAAGGACTGTTAGGCTTTTTTTATTCTAGATACCTTCCAGAGACTTAGGTCCAAACATCATCAAAAGAAACAATTCCCTGGTTTTCCTCCAAAATTGCGATCTTTGGGCCAAACATGCAGCAGCTCATGAAAATAGTTCTCATTATCCTCCTACGATAAATCCATCAATCTCCCATTTCCATACCTCTGCAGTATTCTTCGTCATTAGGTACTCATAACCCGATTGATTGGGTAATAGAAGAGAAAATCAACCAACCAAAATAATTTCCAAGACTATAGATGTGGGCCACAGGTATGGGATCATCCAAGCAAAACTATATAAGCATATATTCTTCCCCTTAGAGAGACGTAGGAGATGGTATCCAGTACCCGGTCACTTTACCAACTCAACCAGGTGACGTCCTCACAAAGCAATCTCAAAATTTAGTAAGGATTCGTAAACTCATCCAGCAAGGATACAAAGTACACAAAATACAAATTTGCTTAATTATCAAAGGTAAAAAACTGAAAGGAAAGCCCAAAGTTATCTTCCATACCTGCTATTAATTCCACTTCACAAAGAACATCCATTGATAATTTCCAGAGTTGTTCTTTATTTAATAACAAGGGAATCAAAAGCTTGACGAAAGTTGCAATGGACGGAACTAACCTATGACTCAAATTGGGGTTTCAGGAAGATATAAATGACAAAAGAATGACAGTTGATGAAGCTGATCTTTAAAGACATAACAAAGCCAGTGGCTTCGCTATAATTTGTGTATAACCAGCATTTTACACAAATATTGACGCCTAACAACTGAAGCAATTTGATAGAACTATGTGGATCTCTTGGATGACAAAAACACTGCGTAGTCATGAAATAGGGGAAGACAGAAGAATATGTAGAATTGTTTTTTTTTTCCCTCAAGATTCTCCATCACTTATCTTCACTTTGTGTTTGGCATGTCAGATGTCAAGTTCTTCAAAGAGCACGCAGTCATCAAACAAAGACAAAATCCCTGCTGGGGCAGTTGTTGTCGCCACTAGTAAGCCAACTCTCTTACTCTTTATGCAACTCTCCAATTATTGAATTCTAACACTGCCAGTTGTTGGAGGTGCAGTAATAATTATGATAGCTATTCTGATCTAAGATTGTTCAGAAGTCGAAAACATAATGTGACATCCCTCCGCGGCAAATTTCCAGCAGCAATACTGCAACTACATCATATTCTTCAAACTTTAGCATGAATTCAAAAATTAAAATGGAAGCAATGGATAGGTTCCTTAATGACATCATGAAAGAGAAGGCCATGAGATTTACTTCCCAGCATCTAATAAGTTCACTCAGGGTCAGGTAGTTTTGGAGTAGCATACAAGGGCCAGTTTCCCAATGGGTTACAGGTAGCAGTTAAGGTCCTTGGATAAGAGAGCTGAGGAACAATTTATGGCAGAAATTGGCACCATTGGCAGAACTTATCATATCAATCTGGTGAGGCTCTATGGATTCTGCCTTGATCCAACGGTGGTGTATGAGTATATGGAGAATTGGTCACTTGATTGATACCTATTTGATGAGAATAACAGAACTGAGTGGGGAAAGTTGTATGAGATTTCAATTGGGACAGACAAGGGAATTAAATACCTACATGAGGAGTGTGAACAGAAGATAATACACTATGACATAAAGCCTGGTAATATTCTTCTCAATGCAAACTTCTGCCCAAATGTTTCTGACTTTGGATTGGCAAAGCTCTGTGATAGAGAGCACTCGCTGCATGCTCACAGGAGGCAGAGGAACTCCTGGCTATGCCGCTCCAGAGCTTTGGATACCCTTGCCTGTGACTCATAAATGTGATGCTTATAGCTTTGGTATGGTTTTGTTTGAGATGGTGGGGAGGAGGAGGAACCTAGATTTAAGAGCCAGGAGTGGAACCTGTTGCCGGGTTTTGCCCGGTCAACAGCATAGTCCACACACCGAGCCGAGCAGGGAAAGCGAGCTGCGTCCCCCACAAGGTATTGTCCGCTTCGAGAATCATGGCCCTTATAGGGAGCCACCCTCACGGTTTTGCCTTTCAAAAGGTGCCTCGTGAGAAAAGGCTTGGGCCTCCCCATTATAAGGCACAGACTTTTCCGCTACATGGTCGATGTGGGACTAAATTCGGGCCCTCCCACAATAGTACCCAAAATAGGTTTTTGGCAGAAGTTTGAGCAAGGGCAATGGGAGAATGTAATATCGCTTTTAGAAATTGAAACAAAGTACCGAGACTTCGCAGAAAGAATGTGCAGAGTAGCATTGCGGTGTGTCCAGGATCAGCCACGAGCACGACCCTCAAGGAGCAATATTGTGAGAATGTTGGAGGAAGAGGAAATTGCTGCACCCCTAAACCCATTTCAATACATGACCTCATAATCATATGCCATAAGTTCAACCCTGTGGAGTGAAAGTACAGGAGTTTCAACTTGTAGAAAGACTGCCAAAGATGACAGTGAACTGGGTAGTTCATAATGAAATGCTTGTGTATTCGAACTAATGAAACCATTTTCTAAAGGGCACAGATTGGACATCAGAAAATATAGCTTCTCTTTTTAAACAGACTTGAGATTCTATTATATGCACTAGATTTGGCACATTATACTCTCGAGCCATGAAAGTCAATCAATAGGTTTTAGTTTCTTGAACGTGGTATTTGTATATCTTAGATATTGCACATCCAAGCTATCATAAAAAAGCTAGCCTTGGCCTTTGTAACAGATATTTTGACATCAGTGATCATTTCTCAGTTTGTGATATCCTACATTTTATCTCATTGTGCTAGCCGTCATACTACATTTCGACCTCCAATGATTCTTCTTTCCTTCTCTCCTTTCTATTAATTTCTTTAATGCCCATCGACTATAAATGGGGCAATAAGGGTATCATGACATGACATTCAGTTGTTTTTTTTTTTTGGCTGAAACATTCAGTTATTTAATATTTGAGAAAAAAATAGAATTAAAGAGTTTGAACACAGTCATAGAATAGAATATGGAAGATGAATATGAAAACATCTTCAGCCATAAATTAGCTTCCACTATTATAATCGGTCTCATCACATAGTGGTATTATTGTGATAAACTATTTACTTTATTATTATCTCGTTTTATAACTAGCTTACTTTCATAAATTAGCTCACTTTCTAATTATTGTTATTATAATAAATCGGATGGCTTTAAGGGAAAAAAGTTATGTTAGACAATCATGATGATGTCAGAAGTTACATTTTATACTTTATAATAGGTTATTTTTAGCAAGACAGACCCACTGTTTCTCTATTTGAATTACCTTGCTTAATTTACGGTTTATTAAACCTCTATAAGAAGGCTACATTGACAATGGTGGAAGAAAAGCAAGCAAAACATTTGAGATGATTTCAATGGTATTCATTGAAGATCAGGCATATGCCCTGATGAAGGACAGTTCTTGAATTGGAGAGGAAAGAAAAAAAATAAAAAAAGAGGAAAACAAAAGACTAGCAAACTTGCATGGAGTTAGTGAAAAATTATATGACGAAGCTTCTTGTTTCACAAATATTGGCCTTGACTGGGGATCAGTAAGTGAAAAATGAAAAATAGAATTCATAGGACGAAAAGAAAAAGAAATATACGGCAGAAAAACAACACTTTAAAGTGATATATGATCACAACATTGACTCCCACAATGTTAATATACAAACAATTTTCGATATCATCAAAAGTCAAGAATCAGAAAATCCACTATTAATTTCACAAGCATTAAGTTAAAATGGATAGGTTACCTTTCTCATGCTATTTTTCGCCCTAACATTTTCTTTTCGCAGGCATTGTACATGGGCGACAGCATCATTAATCACCCCACCCTTTCTCATTCCTTCCATCCCTCATCTGAATCCATCTTCCGAGTCCTCGAAACTATCATGGACAGTAACGAGGAAAGAGGGAAAAAAAGAGTTTACATAATTTTCTAACTTTTGAGATTTACTATCATCCTTAATACAACCATTACACATTTTTCTCCTATCGCTGGACTATCTTAAGCAAAGAAGCCAAGCGATAAAATTTCCAGCAATGTTTTCTTGGTAAAAGCATTTTACATGTGGTTTTGAATTTTCGACGTTTTGTTGAATGATTGGCTGATCTTAATGTGGTTTTGATTTTTCAGTCAGACAACATGCTGTTTTGACTCACAAGGGGTAGGAACCTATCTGAAGCAGAACACCAACAGGTGGAGGCTCACCTAAAAATTATATGCCATCTTCCAACGGGGAAGGATTGGCATGACCATCACAATCAAAATGGTATTCAGATGTCTAAATAGATATTTCTATATACACAAGGCTAAAGCAGTACCTAATCATTAAGCATCATCTTTTTAGCAATAACTAATGAGTAACATTTCCCTTGAAAAATAAGAAATCCAATAACTAACCATTGCATTATTCAAGGGAGAGGAAGAGAAACTTCAGCAACTTCTTAGATTTTTTAAATGGAATTAGTCCACAAGCACCAGCGGGAAGAAGCCAAGGAGAAGAATAAAGATATATATACCTTCAGGTATGACTGTACCAAACACGCAGGCAGGTACCACCTCTATCGCTGTAGCTTATCCTCTATTTTACTCTTCACCTAGATCATCTGATAGATCCAGTCTTAAGTAATCAGATCCCTGCGCCCTTTGGAGGATGAATCCAATTGAAGTACTCTGGGATTTATAGATACAACAGCCAAGGTGCTGTTATGCATAATTGAGGTTTGCAGAGCCAATATGACCGAGCTTGGTATTCAATGATTTCTTGGCTCCATGGACAGGGTGGGTTGGTTACCACAGAAAACAACTTGTTGGAGGTTCAATTGTCATTAACTAATATTTACATCCAATTATCTTTCAAGTAAAACATATCAAGTTTAGCAAGCTAGTTTCCATCTTATCTGTACCATAAAATTGTCAACATGTTGTTTTCATTTCTTTACTCCTCTATCTTCTTCTTCATCATATTCTTTCCCAATTATTGAAGAAAAAGAAATGGAGAAAATGATTGCAAAAAAAGAAAAGAAAAGAATCATAATATCACAGTTGTGTAGTTTGAGACAAACAACAGCAAAATACACGGGGGTTACTGTTTGAGACAGAAGTGGGAAAAAGCATATAAAAACAAACTTACTAAACTGTCAGTAGGAAAAACTACTTAGCACTGCCAGGTTTTTTATTGTGGTTATCTTAGTACTACTACTATATACTTGTCAATGAAATCTGCAATGAAGGGATGACACCTAATTTACAATTCAAATTGGGTTTTGGATGGAAATGAATGTTGAAAAAATTGGGGTGCATAAATCTGATACAATAAGATTATTCTTGGAGACTAAGATTGTTCATTTGGATAAGTAGGCATCATTCAGAGAGAACAGTGGTACCAGAGGATGAAGAAGAATTCATGGAGTTGATAACTTTTAGTATGCTCCTTTTCTTATTTTCAGTTTGATTTCACCTTGTTAGACACTGAGATCAAAACTGCATAATATCATCTAGGATACATAAAATCCCAGCTGTGGCTATTGTTGTTGCCACCAGTAGGCGAGCTTCCTTACTCTAGATGCATTTCTTTAAATTCTGAATTCTCACTCTGCCAAATTTCTTTTAATTTTTCACAGCTTCAATAGTTGTGGGAGTTGCAGTAACTATGATAGCTATTTTGATCATCAGATGTATTCGAAAGTCTAAAATGCAATCAGTCAATGAGCTGAATTGAATAATTAGTGGCAAAACTGCAACCAGACGGCATACTCTTAAGTGGAGCCACACTCTGCACAGTGAGAGAGGAACAATCAGTAGGTTACTTAACAACATCATGAGGGAAAGGCCAATGGGGTTAACTACCCAGCATTTGATAATTTTCGCCCATAACTACATGACTAAACTGGAATCAGGTGGGTTCTACAAGGGACAGTTCCCCAGTGGAATGCAGATAGCAGTTATGGTCCTCCATGGGACCTTGGATAAGAGAGCTGAGGAGCAGTTCATGGCAGAAGTCAGTACAATTGGCAGAACTTACCATATCAATCTGGTCAGGCATTGGAGAATGTAATATTTCTTTCACGAGTTGAAACAAAGCATAGAGAAAAGTCGGAGAAAATGTGCAAGGTAGTTTCTTGGTGTGTTCATTGTCATCCAGAAACAAAGACATTCAAGGAGCCCTGTTGTGACAGTGTTGGAAGACGAGGATATTGAGGCACCTTGAAATCCATTTAATACATGACCTCATTTCATGCAGGTTCAA
>JAOXJJ010001189.1:245365-269801 GCA_025769935.1 Phoenix roebelenii
TGGTTTGTTATCATCGATGTTTCTAGGATTGGGATCGAGTTGTAAAATCATGAAGAGGCAGATTGGATCATATCTGGGTCAGGTTGTGGATCCCATTATTCTTGCTTATTTCTTTCAAAAATATTAAAGTTATAAAGGTGTATGAAAGTGGTAAAATTGAGACAATTGTAAAGTAGATGAATGAAAATGGAAAGTAGTACTTGTAAAAGTCTGGTTTCCATGCTCATAATCTTACATATAGCATGTCTAACATGACAAACATCATGTCTGGTTTTTAAAGACGAAACACACTAGCATTCAGAATATAACCAATGCAGTATTTTTTCAGGAAGAAACTTTTATTATTTTCCAAAAAAAAGAATCAGATTTAGCAAATGATTGTAAAATTGTGAAGGTCTTCCTTGTCCTTTTAATTCCACAAACTCGAATATCTTTTTTTCTTTAATTTCTATAGTTAAATACCCTAATGGGCTTGCTAATTTTCTGTGCTCTGTGTTAGTGACAGATGAGTAATTGTAAATGCTGTATAGTCAAATTTAAGTTTGAGAAATGGCCTTTCACATGGTTTAATTGAATAAGATGATCTAGTTTGATCATATACCCCTGGAGATTATATGATACATACATAAGTTAATTTTATTGTCCTACCTGATCCTTATCCAATAATAAGATCCAGATAGTTTAGCACCATTTTGATTGGGATCATCTGTGCTTTAAGGGACATGTCACTCATGAAAAAGTTATTTTATTTCAAAACGAGTGCAACTGTATCATGATAGTGCTACATGGGTAGTACCTAAGCCTCACCCAAGATCCAGATCATGGTTTGTAAGAAATTAACGGCTATAGTTATCATAGTTTTGGTAATATAGCCATGTCTGGAGCATAAAAGCTTATCCTTGTTCCTGGAAGTACCAAAGTCACTTTTTAAACCTCTGCCTCCTGATCCCTCTAGTCTTTCCCTTTTCCTTTAATCAAGCATATGCGTCTCACGTGTCCAAAACTAGTAGATAATGCTGCAAAAAGAGACGAGGAATTCAATTATGTTGATAATTGATTTTGGTTTTTTTGGATAATTTCAAAATTTTGTGCTGTTCTGATTGCGTAGAATGGTCATGGTTTTCTTTTGATAGCTATTTGGATGCGGATGGTAAGCAGTTGGTGGCTGCAAATGATATGGCTAATAGCATTGAGCTTGGAACTGGAGGATCTGAGCTAATTGTAAGACGAAGGACTGATGGTGGGGTTCTTGTTCGAATTCTTGGATTTCGGGAATTTCTGCGTTACTACCGCCAGAAGCCACGACCTTCTCCAGCAAGAGATATTGCTCCAGCCATTTCATTAGCTTCGAGGTACGTGACCCCTCATTGTTATTTTAAATTATCATGGAAAATTGCACGTCGTCGGTAATCTATTTTCTAGGGTGGGGAAATGTTGTTTGTGAATCTCTTTGCATGCAATCTACAACCCCTGTTGATGATCCGATTTCTTTTTTTCATGTGTTGTTTTGCGGGTTGCAAGATAATATGTACATCTGGATTGAACATGAACCATGCATAGTTGAAGGATTGGAATTGAACGTGAACCGCTTTTATTATAAATCTCACTTTGATTCTTTTCTTATTTCTTTCTTTTTTTTCTTGTTTTTTTGTTAGTCGCGGCTGTAAACAGCGATCTTCTGTCTTGCAGGAACCGAATTCTGAGGTTGGCAACGATGCAGACAAAAGAGAGGACTGTGAGGATGAAAGTTTTAAGGAAGATGAATCGCAATGGGGTAGAGGCTATGCGCTCAAAAATTGGAATGAAGAGTAACGTTATCAGAAATCTTCCAAAGAATGTCCCGTATTAGCCCTGTTGCAGAGTTCTTGACCTGTAACAACAGGTCTCTTCATCTAGTAGAATGGTGTGTAGTAAAAGCGGTGTATGGTTAGTGCATGAGATTACTGCATATGAATTTAATCAGGCTGGTTGTTTATGCATTCTACTTAGAACATGGTTGCAGGGGGGCGACCACCTTTATGTTTCTTGTCTCATTTTGTTTTACCTCTACATGAGCAGGGGGGCGACCACCTTTTCTGACTACACAGATGAAGTTCTGCATAATTCTTTTTTTTTTTTTTTGTGGTTTGATGTTGTGCTTCCAACTTTCGTGCTGTCATTCTTTATTTGCTAGCAAGTCTTGGAAGTTGCAAGACTAAAATGATCGTGATGATTAATTACATCTGAAAAGTACTGAAACTTTGCAATCAGGGTGTCTTGTTTGATAAATTGTAGTCAAATGTTACATGTTTTTAAGGCAAAATAAGACTTGCTGCTAAATGGTCAAACAAGAGTTGGCATTGTTTCATCTCGGCAAATTTGGTGAATACTGGATCCTTGAAGACAGTCTTTTTCACCCTTTATTATTCATTTTAAATAATCAGTTAAACCCCTATGCGGTTAATTATCTGAGAAATACGGTGTGGCATGTTTAACCTTCTAGGATCTGGGGCCTTGTCATGATATTTGGTTGGTGCCTGTGTCATATATTAACTCAGATGTTACTTACCTAGTTACCTGCTTAAAGGTTTGTCTTAAACCACTACGGTTCCTTGCCCAATAAAGGTGACAGGCTTACAGCAGCATAATTCATTCAAAAAATTAAAGAAAAGAAAACCAACTCTTTGGTTACAGGCTTACAGCAGCATAATTCATTCAAAAAAGAAAAGAAAAGAAAACCAACTCTTTAGAACATAAAAACTGGTTTAGAACCAAAAGTTGATGATGCCTACTATTTGTTCCAAATTAGAAAAAGAATTTCGAGCTTTCTTGTGGGATCACCCTAGTGATAAAAAATGCCTCCATATGATCTCTCGGGACAGTGTGCATGCCCAGACAACCAGGGGGGCTTGTAAGTTAGCTGCCCAAGTCATCCTACATCCTTCTTCCCTTTGGCATAATTGTCCCACGATCCAGTGAAATGATATTTAGAATAGACCACATGGTTGATTGGGAATGGACATGAAGTTAATGTGCTTGAGGACTCATACGAAGATCTCTTATCCTTCTTTGTCAGATATGTATAATCTCTGTCCATAGCCACAGCACTCAGGTTTGGGTAAAAATTTCAATTGGATTTTGGAAATCAAGTAAAGTTAGCTCTGGATACTGTGTTAAAGCACTAGGTTAGTACTTAGTAGTGTCTTGCAGCAGCAAATACAAGTTAGATCTACTAAATATGTGTCTTGGTTGCCCCCACCTTATGGAGTTCTAAAAATTAACTTTGATGCTGCTGTTACCCTTGATCAAGCAGCAGCAGATTTTGTTGTAAGGAACCATTTTGGACAAATGATCAGAGCTGGAGGTAGAAATTTGGCGGTCTCGTCCCTTCCTTATGCAGAGCTTACTGCAGCTTGGATTGGTCTGAATTAGATGGTTGTGACTGATCTTAGTGCAGAACAGGATTGGTTGGAAGGGGATGCCTTAACTATAGTCATTAATGTCGACATATTCCTATCTTGAAGAACCTACTGATTTGGAAGATAGCCTATTTAGTTTGCTTCATATCGCATGCATATCGAGAGGCAAACCAACCTGCAGACTATATTGGCGCATCGAGCTTTGCAAGGGGACATAATCTATCTCTCTCAGTTAGCATCTATCCGGAGGATTCTCCAGCAACTCAACTGATGGTTATTTCATGTGATGGTAATTGTCAAGGAAGGAATTACCTGGGATGTTACGTGTTTATCTAAAGGAAGGAATTTCTTTATGTGCACCATATTACGCTTTATTGTTATTTCAGGAGGCTGAAGTATTCTGCTGGGTATTAGAGCGGCTGAAGAATTAATGGAGCTGTTTTCACGGATGATTTAGTGGTGGAGATAGAACCTGGCTTTCTTTTCCAAGTTTTGACTCAGAGCTCCTATAGATGTTTGGTCGCCTTATGTGTTCAATTTAGGAATTGCAGGATGTTCTAAAAATATCTCCCTGCATTCAGGTCTCAATACAAAATCGCGGGTTTATTTGGCCCACTACACCAACTTGGGTAGCTGGTGTTATCCATTAGCAATTTTTGTTAGCTGAGTGGCTGATATAATATTCCTAGTTTCAGCTGTAGATTGAGTGGTGTCTTTGTGTTTGTAGTTATATTACATCTTTCCTGATCAAGAGTTGCTAAGCTCCATCTTTAGGGACTCTATAATACTTTATTTTATAATCAAGCTGCTGGTCCTCTTTCTACCAAAAATAAAAAAAGCAATTTTCATATTAAAAAATAATAAAAATATCTTTTTTTATAGAAATAAAAATATTTGCCACTCAAAAAATGTGTTTGATTGTTGAATCGAGGCCAAACACTAAAAGTACTGCTGACTGAATTGTCTCTTATACTGCACACCATTTAGAAGAGTTTTTTTGGAAGAGTCTCGAGTTTGTTCCTTTCTCTTTCTATCAACTTCTTCATTTTGATCTTGCTAGGTGTAGCCATGTGTGTCTGATGTGAGTCGTCGTTATATTAAAAAATAAAAAAATATACAAGAATGGGCGTGTGGGAATATAAGAGGTAAACTCTATTTTACCATTTTCTAATGGAATAGTTATATCGTGAAATAAGTAGAAACTTATTTTTCTTAACTATTTTTCTGTTTTTATTTACTTTTTAATCTAATAAAAAGTGGAGGATAATTTTGTTTTATGATAGAATTTAAATATGCTATGAAATTCAATGTACTTTATTCTTTTTACACTTCTCTCTTGAACCAAACACTAAAATCTTCTTATTCCATGGTCTATATTCCTGTGCAGCACAAGGTATAATTTTTTCGCACCCCTTCAAATTTTATTCCGCAACATTGCCCAACTTCGCAATATAATTAGAACTACATCATATCAGACATGTTTGGGATTATTTTGATTTTTTTTTTTGAAACGGTGAGGATTTTTGAAACTGGGTTCCGGGACAGGCCAAGCTCATAAAGGAACCGTTGGCTACTTGGAACCAAACCCTCAACTCTTGCTTGGAGGACGGGAAACAATACCATCTTTCTTGGAATCCGGCAGAAGAATTGAAGCTTTACCCATCTTGTGTTAACGGCCAGGTTTGGCATCATGTTCGCATCACCCGCCAATCCATTCCGTGCATTCGGTGATTCCTTAGGAATTAATTCATAACCGTTATGCTTGTTTTGTGCTTTCCACGCTCGTAATATGCGTCAAAATGTTCTTCCCAACAGAAATTCGCAACAGGCAAGCTATTCTCTACCCAAAGGAAAAGGGTACAGTGTTATTGATCCTCACTAAGCTTTCTATCCTATGTGGCAGATGGGATTGGTGCAGCAGAGGAATAGAGAGGTGTCCTTACTGGGGGAATCCTTTTCTCTCGAGGCGCCTTTTGAAAGACAAAATCGTGAGGGCAGTGGTCTTCCCCCGTCTGCGCTGGACGCGCAGGCCGGAGCGCCCAAAGGGCAGTGGTCTCCCCCCGTCTGCGCTAGACGCGCGGGCCGGAGCGCCTAAAGCGGATAATACCTCGGGAGGAACGCGGTCCTCTTTCTCTGCTAGCTTAATGTGAGCTATGCTGTTGCGCGAGGCTCCGACCAAAGCATCCGTCCCCGCAATAGTCCTATTGGAGGATAGGGCAATCAGAAGGGTGCACTTTAGCATGTTTCAATTTTTTTTCTTTAAGATTTGGAAATATATATATATTTAGCTATCTTGTTTGCCTGTTTGTGCGCTTAAAATTTTAGTGGCATGCCCGCATTACCAGGTGAATGTTCTAGTTTTTTTTTTTTTGCTAGGTGTTGGTGAGGGCAGTTGTCGCTGCCAAAATTCGAGCTAAATAGACCAAACAGGCTAGACAACTAGCGTGTGGTCTGTTGTGCTCAGATGGTTGTACTTGGGTGAAAAAGTTTGCTCGACATTAGCTGTGGGACTTAAAAACAAAGAGAAGAAACACCGAAGAATTGTTAGAGTTTGTTCGGTGGAAGATCCTCCAATGCCTAAATTAGGCAAGGATTTTCAAAAAACAACATAGATTTGAAAAAAGTGTGAGTAGCAAAATACAAGTAAAAGCAAGTGTATTTGGAGATCCTCAAGATGCTGTTTATATAGGATGAGGGTTGGCGCCCGTTATCGAGTATGGGGAACGTGCCCTTTTAACTGTTCTGCATGTTACGAATATCGCAGGGTTTAACTGCATACATATAACCATCACCCACTGGAGAAGCCTTAAATTGCTCTATGGCGCATTTTAGTAGAAGCTATGTGGTGAGCTACTATTGGTTGGTTAGATGACATCAGAGGAGGTTGGATCCAAGATATATCAGGAATATTTATTTTGTGATAGGCGTGGAATATCATCTTAGCGCTCGTGTTTTATGTTGGTTCGCATGGTAGGTAAAGCTAGTCATCGATCATACTTCATCTTGACGCCAATTCTCTTCGCATGGGATCATTTCACATAATGGTTGTTACAATCGCTAAGGATTAAGATGATAGGGCCACCGAGCTATTAAATCTTCAAGCATAGAATAGATTATTGAAACGGCTGTGCCTGCCGTCCTATCAATGATGTCAGCTGATTATTTATATTGGAAGAAAAAGTAAGCAGAAACAAAACCCAATGGTCTTTCTTCGTGTGCTCTTCTTGTCATATTGTGATGTTCATGATTCGTCCATTCTTCTTTTCCTTTTCCTTTTCCTTTTTTTTTAAAAAAAAGAAAATGGTGGGACACGCACTTGACCTTAGAAAATGGAATGCATTTGCATTTGCAGCATTTCTACGGAATCTCAGCAGCTAGCTATATTCCCATCTTTTTTCATCATCTCCAGTGTTCGTCTTATTAATATCTTTTGTCTTGGTCTCTCGTTTACACACAAAAGAAAAGGCTAGAATTTGTTCTGAGCTAGACACTCCACTGACATAACCAACAAAACCTGGATAATTAAGGCTAGATATCGGAAATTTCAACTCTACTTAGTATATCCCAGTATATCAGTCAATATGTTTTTTTTTGGTTAAACAATTTGGCATCAATGGAACAAAAGAGGTTCTACAATATTTCTTTTATAAATTTAAAAATATTTTTATTAAATAATTTAAAATTATTAGTATAATTTTAGAAATTACGTAACAACTTGCATCGCTCATAATATTTTTTTTAATAATTTTATATCTACCTATATTATTTGCTTTTATTAGCATGATCTTGTTAGAGTGGTTTTAGGGATCACATAACAACTTATATCAGCCAGTAATATTTTTCATTGTTAGTGTAATCCTATATCAACCTATATTATTTTTTTGTATAAAATTTATACACAAATATATATAATCTTTGAGATGCACCAAATATGATGGAACAAAAAAATAAAACCACTTTTTTCTCTCCTTTTTCTCTTGCTTTTCTCTTATTCTATAAATATTTTAACAAAAATCATCATTGTTAATATCTAAATATGAAGTAATCTCAGTTACATTATGTTGTTTAATATTTTGAAATTTCAAAGCTTGCTATCTTGGCTAATATTAATTGATATGCATATCCTATTGATGCAGCACTAATCACGGGAGAGGTTGTTGTGGTGACAGAATAGGAAAATCAGGGAAAGAGGGAGGAAGAAGAGGAGGAGAGGAAGAGAGAAAGAGAGGAATAGAAGAAGGAGAAGAAGGAAGGAGGAAGAAAGAGAAGGAGGGGGGAGAGAAAGGAGAGAAAGGAAAATTTTAATTCACTTTCATTAAACCCTAATCACAATGAGGGTCCTCTATATATAGGGTCCTAAAAAAAATTAACATAAAACCCCTTACACAAAAATAATTTCTAATAAAGCCCAAAATAACACAAATAAAGCCCTATAACAATCAAAATATAAACAAGCTCAAAAATAAAATAAAAATAGAATCAAAATAAAAATGGTGGGCTAGACTCGCGGATGATCAGCTCTGATGTCCCTATCACCTATGATATAAGACAACATGGTTATTCTTACTTTTTTGGTTATTTCCGGGGAGCTTTTTTTTTTTTTTTTTTGAGATTCTGAAATTTTTGTTCCACAAAATTAGAGACATTTTTATTTGCCAAAATATACACCATACTGATTGATATTTACTTTTATTTGGTCAAGGTCTCAGAAAATTCTTTCCAAAATTCTCCCAACACCAACCGAGTATTGGCCACCTACCTAAAATGGACAAGACCTCAGGTTCATGGAAAAACCCTAGCTTGACTTGGATCACAGGTCCATTCAGCGCTGCAATCACACGTGCGTCTCACGTGAGTGATTACCGAAGTCAGCAACAGTTTCTCTTGCTCTTTTTATCCCTTTAAATTATTAAAGAAAAAGGATAAGATTGTTCTACGTAAAAACGACTTTTGGGGGCCTCCGAATCCGGAGAGCAGCCATTTTTCCCAGGCTCTACGTTTCTTTATTCTATTGCTTTCTTTCTTTTAAATATAATAATGATAATATTAATATTAATTACTTTTCTTCTCCGACTCTCTCACTTCCGATCTCTGTCCTCCTTCCGTTCCGTCTTTCTCTCTTCTTTCCCTTTCCTGCACGCCATAGAGATCTAGGGTTAGGGTTTCGTTCAATTCTCTTCCAAGGTTCCGACCCGCAATCCCCCGTTTTCCCTCCCATGTGGGAGTTCTCCAAGGGTAGAAGAAGGTTCGTTCTCGCTTCCTCTGATGGAAAAACTATATTTTTATTTTTTTTGAGTTCGCTCTAGCTTTTACTTCGTTAATTCGGTTCCTTTTTTGGGAAGTTATCAGTGATAATTGTTTGGGCTTTGATCTTTTCTTTCCGATTCTAGGGTTTTCATATTCTGTTTGCTATTTGTGGGCTTTCTTGGCTTGGCGGGCTATCTTGGCTTTACGGCTTGGTTTTGTGATTTGAGGAATTGAATGATTGGCGATGTTGTGATGATGATTCGATTTTGGATTTGTGTGCTTGTGTTTGTGAATTCGTCAAGTAGGATTGCCTTTTATTTTGTCTTGATTTATCTTGCAGTAATTTGTAATTGGAGTATTGAGGTGAATTACTTAGATTATCTGTCAAGTGGTTTAGGCAATGCTCCTAATTTTAAATTGCATGGATTTGATTTAAGGATATCTTCAAGTATGGAGTTTGAAATAGCGCTTGCTGAGTGATTGATTAATTTTTACAGTACTTCATCATGGAAGAATCAGAATTAGATTAAGACCAAGCTATACTCGTGTTGGTTAATTTATACAGCTCCCTTTTGCTCGTAAATTTTGTTGGCACTTATCCATCGGCTTTTCTTGCACGTGTGTGGAAGCCTCATGGCAGGAATTATTTCTGCTATAGTTTTCAGTTGGAACTAACTATTCTTTGTTGCTGAATTCTTGTTACATGCTGGATTGTGCTTTTTACTGTGAGCTATGTTTTAACCAAGTGATTCATATGCATACACTATACAGAGGACATTCTTTTTTTCCCTTTATAACTAGCAAGGTCCTTGTCACTTTATTAAGCCCATTTGAAGAAATGATATATTTGGCATGTTGTCATTTTAAATTTTTTTAAAGCAAGTCCTTTTTATATAATGAGATGATGTGGAAGGATATCCATGAGTGTGAACTTAGGGTTGCTGATAAGGTCATTGAGTTTCTGGGGCTTGCAGATTTGCATAGAATGGTTGCTTGGATTGCAATATCACCTATCATTTCAAGAAAGGAAGAACATAGATGGTTGTTTGTATTGAAGTGAGGGAAATTGACGTGTTTAAATTTGTCTTGAGGGCACCTCTCATAACAAAGAATCAGCTAGCAGATAGGAAAATTTTTCCAAGACAGGGGTGGGGCAAGATAGGAAAATGGGAGTAATTGAAGCATGAAGTTAGATGAAATCTGATATGGTAGACAAAAGTTCAACAAAATAAATGGCGAACATAATGCAATTGACAATTAGAATGTCTAAAAGGGGAGATGAATTTAGGGCGGAGCAATTTTTAAAAGAAGATGGAATGAGGACATTATTGGAAGGGGAAGGAAAATTGTTCTGTAGCAATGAAATAATCCAGAGCACTAATTGGAAGAAAATTAAAGGGTTAAAGTGATCATAGTACCAGGGTACCGGACATTATTAATCAGGTAGATAATTGAATACTTCTTGACATTCGAAGGAACTCTGAAAGGTACTATGTAATAATATCATATTGATTGGAAGGGAACAAAATTGCAGATGGTGACTTCAAATTGCAAGGGAAACTTGGATGCATGGGTATATAAAATATGATTGATAGTGTTTGGTGGCTACAAAATGTTTAGTGGGTAGAACAGAACTGTTTTTAAGGACTCAGGAAATCCCACATACATTGGACGTTTCTTTTTGAATTAACTGATAATTACACTTTGAGTGAATGTAAATACCATCTGTATTTAAGTATACTTTAACATAGGTTTCTTTAAATGGTCATCTTAGGTGGTTATTTTCCTTAAGGTCGCTGGCCATGCAAACACTTGGATTCTTAGAAACTTGGTGCTTCTGAAACAACTTCTGAAGGGTATAGCATGAACTCATGTTGAGATTGTAGTTAACTTCCCCTAGTATGGTATGTCCAAATTTGTAGTTTTCTGCATGAGTACAACTTGTTATCAGTCATGGCACGTGTCACCCTAAAATAATGTTGCATAATGACATTTTTCTATCTTTCCACTCTTTTAACTAAAAAATTTCACATCAAAAGCATATAAATAATGAGAGAATTTAAATTTCTGATAGGGGGAACAGCAAGGCTTCATCACCTTATAGAACCACATCCTCGCTTCCTTTTTTCAAAGAATCTTCACTATGAGATAACTTGGCCTAAACACCAGTTCTTTGCTGTGTGAAGGTTCAAATCCCAGAGTCTCCTTATGCCATTATCAGCTTTCTTCAAGACTTTAACATGTTATGCTGCCTAACCTAGCCACCTTTTCCTACCTTTCCTCTTTTCACAATTCTGTCCTTAACTTTTCCAATTTATTTGGTATGTTACCAAATAGAGACGTAGCATGCTATATAAAAATAGCAGCAGTAAACTAACAATTATGTAACAAAATTAAATATATTGGTAAAATAATAGACTAGTTACAGTATGGGTACAATCTTTATGTTTATAAGTCACTTTCTACACTTTAGGCATGACGGCGAACACCTAATATTTATCAGTCCTAGACAGCCACTTGCTCTTTGGACAATTTAAGAGGATAATACCAAGGCAGCTGCCCTAGACTCATTGTTTGGAAACTCGTGCATGAAAATTATGCCCCATATTTTAAATAGCTCTGTGGTGTGAAAGTTACATGCTACGTCACAAGCATATTCATGTATAATACAAAGCTGTATTGTGTGATTTTGCATGTTCCAAACATGCTTGTGCTCTAAATTTGGAGATGAAAAAAACCGTAGCAGCAAGAATGGTGTAAAGAATCTGTTCAGCAAAATTAGTTATTTCATTCACTAGTTGGAGTAGCGCTGACACAATCTTTTTTCCATGTTGTGAATTAGTTATTTTTGAATGGCATTTCATCCATTTCCAGTAGTAATCTTGAAAATGATCCTTACAAGTGAACTTTAAAAATAGTAAATTTTTGTCTAAGAAAAAAGGAACAAATTCTGCTTAAGCATTATGTGTTAGTTTGTTCACCTAGTTGTATCGATGAAGCTCAACAAGACAATCTTTATGTAATATCTTTGGTATTTAGTAATAAATACAGATAAGTTAGATATTTTATATGCCACTAATAATCTACTGCATGCTTGAAGATTTTGTTTAATTTGGTAAGGTCTTTCTTTAGTAACTTTTTGTGTGTGTGTGTGTGTGTGTGTTGTGTCTGTATGTGTTGTTTTGCTTTTCTTGTTTCTCCGTTTTTTTTTTTTTTTTTGGGGGGGGGGTGGATTTATAGTGAGATTATATCATTTGTTAATGCAAGCAACCTTATTAATCATTATCATTATTATTATCAGTAAGACTTTGTCAGAAAATAATTGCAACATCAACAGGTTGCTTTTGTTACATAAATTTGTTAGGAGTGTTTCATGGATGAGTGGTGAATATTTCATGAGTAACTTCTGAGCAGTTGAATAGCTGGTGAACAATTCGATTGTTTAAGAATGATTTGGAGAATCACTTGGCCAGTGGAATATCACGAAATTAGAGACTTTTTTAAAGTTTTGAGGAATATTCTATCTATCTGTGGAAATCAATTGGCACATCTTACTTTCTATGAGTAATATATGGTATTATGGTTTGATGATTTAACATTTTAACTCATTTGAAAACTATCCTTTTATTTAGTTTATGATATAAATATATCTGGTGGATTAATTGAGAAAATACAGGAAGTCTCCTTTTTTTTTTCAAATTAAATTGTAACTTGCACTTGATAGATTGTTGATAGATGTTGGAGAGGATTTTTAACTATCAAATTCGATAAATGCATGTAAGTTCTTACTGATGGAAGTTGATGATATATGCTGTGCTTAATATGATTGCAAGGAATAATTTTATTAAGTGGATATTTGGATGTTGATGTGTGCTTGAACATTATCTGTGGTATGGTAACAAATCAAGTCATCATCGGAGGAAACTTGGTGGGTACCATAAGATAGGTGTTTCATAAATGAACATATTTTAGATGGATTATTATAATTTTTTGTGTCATATGTGAGCAGGAGTCAATATAATCTAACTAAACTAAATTTTAACAATTAATAAAATAGGATGACTTTTACTTTATTGATGATTGTTATTGTATAGGTTGTAATTCAGCTATTACAGACAAAAAGGTATACGAGTGAAAACGAAACATCAGACTATTGCACTGTATAGCATGCTCACCTTAAACTTATTCAAGCTGCACTTTCATGGAAGCTTGCAATGAAATTCAGGTAGACTCGGATTGTTTTTGGTGTTGAAAAATCATTGAACCAGTCCTTCACTTTCATGCCAGATGGTAAGAATATTAAGTAGGTAATCATCATGATATTAAGTAGAAAATTACCTGGGACATTTGTTGTTGATGCATACTATACAAGTAGCCGATTCATGATGGAAGAAGCCTGGGTAAATTTGACATGCAACTGATAGCAAGGAGTTTTACTGTCACTTATCCAGCTTTTTCATTTTGCATCTTGTGAAGCGATAATAAAGTGACTCACCAGGTTGAAATTTTCATTCTTTGTAGATCAAATACATCGTCATACCAATGTGTATATGGTATATAATTGCAACCATTTAGTTATCAGTAAACTCTAGTGCTAATAATGTTGCCTCAAATTATGTATATGTAAAAGATTGAATTCTTATTATGACCCTTGCTATTCAAAGACTTCACAAGTCTTTTTGCTTGATTTCATATGCAGGTTCATCCCGTCACATTTTAGCCAAATGTACTTTCCATGGCAGTAAAGTTTGTTTAAGAAAGCTTTGTATGGCTTCAGGCACTAGTCAGAAGAGAGGTATCAAGCAGAACTCATTGAACCTGGAAGACATACAGTTGGATGGTAATTGGGAAGATGTGACGTGCCCAATATGTTTGGATTTCCCACACAATGGAGTTTTACTGCAGTGCTCCTCATATGATCAGGGGTGTCGACCGTTCATGTGTGATACAGATCACACTCACTCAAACTGTCTCAGTCGTTTTAAGAGCGCATATGGGTTGCCTGCCGTGGCAAAAGTTTCATCAACTACCAATGAGACTTCTCTTGAAAGCTTTCAAGAGATCCCATCGAACCCCAACAGCCGACCAACCTGCCCACTGTGTAGAGGAGATGTAATAGGATGGATTGTACTTGATGAGGCCCGTCTGCATCTGAACATGAAAAAAAGGTGCTGCCAAGAGAAATACTGTTCATATGCTGGCAACTTTTGTGAGCTGCAGAAGCACGCTCAATTAAAACACCCCCATTCACGTCCTTCTGAAATAGACCCTGCAAGACAACAAGATTGGGAAAATTTCCAGCAGTCCTCGGAGATCATAGATGTCTTGAGCACCATACATGCAGAAGTACCTCATGGTGTGGTTTTGGGGGACTATGTAATCGAGTATGGAGATGAAGAGACAGGAGACGAGTATGACGAATTCCACCGGAATAGACGCAAGTGGTGGACCTCCTGCATGTTGTTTGCAAATTTTAGGGCTTCAAGAAACCGACGGAGATCAGGAAGGAGTGAAAGAAGTGAAAGGAGAAGCAGTCGCCGATCAAGCTCTGATGGTTCAAACATGGATGAGGCTTCTACAAGATCTGTAGACATAAGAGAATACAGATTTGATGAAATCGATGACGAGTATCTAGGAGCCCCCGGTGGTGGTGGTGGTGGTGGTGCAGCATCCAGAAGAATCCCCAGCCATTACAGGTTTGTTTAAATTTCTTTTTGTGTTATACTTCAGGCATCCATTGTGCTGGAATGTAAAGATAGTCTTTCCACTGCAATAATTTGATTTGGTTCACTGATGAGGCACATGCCAAACCAAATTGAGATAAAATATTGAGTTTCTGTGATGCATCTTTAATCCATCAACCCACCCACCCACAGCTCCATCCCCCATCCAAATGCTTGTTTTATCCCCTCCAGAATTCAAGCATGGCAAAGGATCAGTAATATGAGCTATTTCTCTGCGGTTATGACTCTCTTTGTTGGTTTCTAGTTACTTTGGCTGATATTTTATGTCTTCTGCAAAATCTGAACAGATATGCTAGGCGCAGATCTCGTTTTTATGATCCTTGACGAGCAAGCGTCCAAGGCATCCACAGCATCCATGGCGTCCACTGCACTGTGGGGGCTTTCTTTACTCTTCTTACATCCAGATTTCATTCTCTTTTGCTGCTATAGGATGTCTATGACATTTGTTTGTGCATATGAATATGCTATTGTATTGTATGCAGTCCTCAGCAAATTTAGTGTCTACAATTTATCGACTGTTTCTCCTTCCTTTGTTATTGTAAGCCGAATCTCTGAGTTGTTTAGCCGATGGAAAGATGGATGGAGCTCCCCCCTACATGCGAAAATTCTATTCTATTGGGAATCTGAAACTCGCAAGGCAGTACTGTAGAAGCTGGTTAATGGCCGCTGACTTGATCCAGACAAACTGTGGAGTTAAGACATGATGCCGGCTCTATAATCAAATTGTGCTGCACCATATTTCCCAAGTGCGATGCGATGTGGAATTAAGACATGATGTTTTGTTTTTATTTGTGAGAAAGTTATAATGAGCTCATCTGAGATCGTACCGCATGGCAAGTTCGGGTCCGCCCATTCAACCCGACGGCCATTTTTAGTAGCCTGTTCGGACTCCGGTAATTAAAAATTAAAGAAATTTCTAGCCTCATTCTTGTTCCACAAAATAAAAATAGAAGAGTCTTGTGTGGTTGGTCATGTCACGTGGGGGCTTACTACGCCTGTCTCTGTTCGCATCTTCACAAAAACGGTTTTAGAATGCTCCTACTCTGTCATGGTTGTCTAATTAATTTGTAGGATTTTTTTTGTACGAATATCTTTTTAATAATTTACATTTATGTTAATATTTTTTAAAAAATTATATTTATTTCTGTATCTTTATAAAATACTATTTTTACATATATATATCTCTAATATAAAATTATATTTATTTTAATTAAAAATAAAATAAAATTTTAAAATTATTTTATTTCTATTCTGGCTGTTTTATAAATATTTTTTATATATACATTAAAAATATTTTAGTTATTTTAATTTGATTAAGTTCATATACAAAAATAAAAATAAATAAAATAAATAAAATAAATAAAATAAATATTATATATATAAATATTAATTTTTTAAAAATATTTATGTAAAATTTGATATTTAAATAGTAGAATAACATTCCATTGTCTACTCCACTCGAATAATACCATTACCCTGTGAGATAATGGTTACAATTTAATTACTCTACTATGGAAAGCAATTGGAATAGGCCGTTGTAAGATTTCTTTGGGCCTGACGGTTTTGGCAGCCAATGGGATTGCCCGACCCACGCGGCTCGTAGCGGCCCGCCATGATCCGGGCTCCGTCGCTTTTCCCGCGCCTCCCAGGTACCCTACCGGTAACCATGAAGCGGAGCGCCGAAGCCTACCATGCCAGCGACGACAAGTCCACCCTCACCGTCAATAGCTCAGAAATCGCCAGCGTAACGGCATTCCCTCCTCCCGCTTCTTTCTTCTCGGAAATCCTTGACCCTAACCCTAATCTCCTTTTTTTTTGTGCTCTTGGTGCTGGTTGGGCGACTGCTGCAGGTCGGGCTGCGGCAGGTTGGGCGACATCTCCTTCGCCCTTGACGACGGCATGGGGCGGATTGACATAAATAGATGGTGAGGAAACCTTTCGCCTGATAAAATCTGTTGTTTGCTCCATCGTTCTCCATTGAATGCTCACTGGTATGCATCCCTCATTGAACCAATTGCGTAGGTTAAATGAAATCTCAGATGCGAATGAAGTGGTTGCTGTATGGTAAGCGTTGTTGATTGGTGCTTTTAATTGATTGGTTCCCGATATCTACTTTCTTGATCGTGCTTTGATGAATTTGCGCTGTTTGGGTTTTCTTTGAGCAATAATAAAGAGATGAGATATATGTTCGAGTCAATGCTCATTTGAAGGGTTTCAGGGCAAAAGACGTGCCTTCTCTGTCAGGTAAAAAGTTTTATTTTTTTGTTTTCCTGCTTTTTTGTTTCTTTAGTTTAGGTTGGAAAGTTACTCTCAAGTTGATGTTTCCCTAATTAGACATTTGTTTGGGGAGTATAATGTTCCAGTTTAACTTATTTCTTTCAATTAATATTACCTTACGATTTTTTTTTTTTTAATTTCAATTAAGGCGTGTCAGGTGGCGTGGCTAAAACCTGTTTTGTTCACTTGAAAATTATCTTCTTCATTCTGTTCAAAGCTCTTGCTCTAAAGAAAAATTCATTAGGTACTTTTTTACTTGTTATTTTGGCGTGCAAATTTCATTAAGAAGCATAGATTTGGCACTAGATATGTCCCAACTATCATCCTTTCTAAATGTGGCCCGAGTGCCTCCTTCAGGCATGATTGGTGAGGCAAACCTTGTTTTTTCAGGAGCCAGTTTCATGTGAGTAAGCATCGACTTCAGATCTTATGTGTCTGTTCATTACTTGATGGCATTAGCACATATTCTTCCATTAATGTTGTTTATATGTTGAAGTGTGGAAGGTCATAGGGATATATATTTTAGAAATAAACTTGAATAGGAAATTTTGAAGTTGGCTGCTGACTGTAAAGAACTTTCGTGACTTTTTAGCTTTATGTGTAGAACTGACAATGTTGAGGAAGTCTGAAGAGCTCATGATAGCCACATCTGGAATGTATTATTAGTGGCTTTTAAACTAATTTCATGTTTTCGAGCTCTAGACTAAGATGACTGGATCGATGATAATTCAGCACCAAAAGCAGCAGCAACAGCAATAAGAACAATGACAGAGTGAACTTAGAGAAAAATATCTTTCATTCAATTACTCATGTTATATCAAACATTTATTAACAGATCGGTTAATTTTGTGTGGACATTATCATTTAACAATTATTCAATAATTTATTTTTATCAAGACCCTGTTGGTTTTTAATGTTCCATTGTTCATTCCCTATTAGCATTCCTGGAAAAAAATATTTCTTCAAACCTGAAGAAATCATTTCTTGTTGCCATCCTATGCTAAAATTTTAAATAAGACAAACTATGTACTTCGGCCGAATATTAACATTGTAATGTGCTAGTCTGTATCCTAGAAATTGTTATGATCAATCGGCGGGAAGTGTGCGAACACTAATTCAGAAGGATAAGAGCTATTTGTTTACTGTGAAAAGGAGTAATTCTGATAGATGAGGAATGCTACTATAATCCAATATCTTTATGTGTTGAAGTTATGCTCCATGATGCTACAATGCTGTGAAAAAAGTGACGTTGGTTAATGATTCTATATGGGACAAACATAAAGATACTTCTTTGTTTCCATCTGATAAAAATTATGTTCTTGCAAGTTCTATACTGATCAAAATTATATTCTTGCAAGATTCATGCAGTGTGACAGAATATGAAACTCTCTACGTTAGATCTGTGTCAATGTTCTGGTTTCCCCTGAAGAAGATTTCTTGTGGCTTCAAGTGTGTATTGAACTATATATAAGGACCAAATATCACTTAGAAAAGCATGGATCCCTGTCAGTCATATTATTTTGCTCCGGCAAAAGAAATAAATTTGGTTAACTAGCAAGAATGTACCCTTAAAAGTTCAAACACCAGTTTGATACTTCAAGAGCAATAGGTTGTTTTTATGCAGCCTGAGGAAGATTGTTCTAGTTGATTGCCAGAATTTTTTGCAGAAATTTTCAAAATTATACTGTTCTGGGCTGAGAATATGAGCATACAACTATTTTACTGGAATTTAAACATTGCAGATCTTCAGAATTGTCTATGTTATCCAGGTATGAGAATTTTTGAATCTTGTAAAATCTAAATAAATGTTATTTATCTGAATTTGCTAGAGTTTTACCCCTGATCTAGGGCCTGCATTCTTTTTTCTTATAAATATTCCACATTAGCCTGACTAGGTTAAAAGGACTCACGAACTGTTATTTCATCATTGTTCACTGTGGCATCATGGCATGTTTCCATTGTGGGGTTATGCCACATATACATTGTCTTGGACTAATATTTTCAAAAAATCTTCCTTTCTGTGGACATGCCTAAGCCTCAGTGACTAAATATTCACCTAATCAACCAAGTTGGAACAGCCAGTCAATTCGGACATTGTGCTTTGTATGATGTGGAGCAATTGGTTATTGCAATCTTTAGAACCTTAATATCATATCTGTTTTTTTGGTCCAATTTCTTTCTCGGAGATATACCATATATGTTTTGTTGACCCAATTCTTTGAAAAGTATGGTACATCTGTTTTTTCAGGTCTGCGACTGACTCCACTTCATTGAATGCATATATGTACATGTCAAAAACGCTGGAGTGAAGGTACTTGCATGTAGAGAGGTGCTTTATATGTCTGTACATAACTTGCCCCTGCATTTTTATATGTGCAAACAGTGTAAAAATTAATAAGCTCGTGTTTCTTTTGTTTTTTCCTTTTAAGGTACAGAAAGGAGTTCCAGCTGAAATCTCGACAAATCCAATCATGGGAACCACTTTTTCTAATGGAGTAAAAGGAGAGCATGCTCTTCGTACAAATCAAGTAAAGCGACCATGGAATTTGTTTCTTTCTCTTCCCTCTTCATGGTGACTGTGTGAGCTAAGTTGCCTATTCAGAATCAAAAAAGAGCTATGTTATATGGACAATTGGATGATAATCTGCAATTTCGGTCTTTTCTACTAGTCTTTAGCTTATGTGAGCATGGAAAAATCTGGAAATGACATGTACAACTTGGTTCTGGGAGTTTTCCAGGAACCATCTAACATATGCATACGTACACATATTCACAGATATATATAAGTATACTAGCAAGCATGCATGCGTTTTTGTTGAAGGATGGTACCTGCTACACAAATGTGCTTGGTTTTTTAATTTTATCTTCTTTTCCTATAGTGAACCTCCCTTTAGGTTGTCAATCCTATGTAGATGAGACAATGCTTGTCTCTAGTGCTGTTTGAGTTCCCACATATGGTTGACCTGCTCTCCTGCCTGTTATCTATAATATTTTAGCATTTCTAAAGACTTGATTCTTCTTTTATTTAGTATGGTTAGTGCAGTCTTCAAGTTTTTGTTTGTTAGTGCATTGTGGCATCTGGGATAAGGAAGTAATTATATTAACACTAAGCAGTTGCATTTATCCATATAATTATATCAGTTATGTAAACTTAAGGTAAAAGTCTATTTCTTGAACATTGATGTTTATCTGTCGCTTGCTAAAGGCCCACCAGTGCGGAACTACCTTCATGCACTTAATAGTTTATGGAGTTATTCCATCTAAGATAAATTAATGCATCTTCCTTCTATCTTTTTCTTTTTCCTCTTTCCTTTTTTATTTATATGTCTATTTTTTATTTTTTTTTTGACTTATCATGTATAATATCAGTCAAAGAGCCATTTCAAGACCCCCTTTTTTTGCATTACTCTAGATAAATGCTTTAGTATACTGGGATTCCAAAACATGATGTCATGCCTCTCTTCTCTCTCTCTCTTTCTCACCCGCATGCATACACTATGTATTATGGACATTTACTTTGCTCCTATGTACTAGGGATGTACTTAACAACCATGTCGATGTGGGCCACATCTATTCTACTATAGACAAATATCACTTCAAGGCTGCGTGCAATGGCTGACATGCACCAAACTAATCTGGGAGCCAAGCAATTTAAGGTTTGAGGAGCAGTTTTTCCCAATGTGAACATTTTCAGCAACTTGGTAAGTAATAGCAATCGGCCAAACTATTTTTCCTTGGAGCAAAGTTTTTTTTTTATTTTTACCACATGAACATTTTTGGCAACTAGGCAAGTATACAGTAAAGTTTTGGTATTTGGTACGACCTGGGCCCCTTATGAATGCATATGTATCATAGGGATGATGAATTGATGATGGTATGATCGCCAAAATCCTAATGCACGCTAAAAGTTTCTTGTGTGTATAGCTCAGTGTAATTAAGTGGATATATACCTGTGTATTCTCCGTTTTTAGTAGTTAGGGTTGGCTTTAATTATCTTTTCATGCAACTTTCTGTCCTGTTCTGCCAGCAACTAGGATTTACAGAAACGTTATTAAAGGTTACATGAAATTGTTTGCGGTTATTTTTTATTAAAACTTTCAGTGTTACTATTTTACATGCGATGGTTCCATTCTGCGTGCTTCAAGGATTGAATTGTTGTGACCAATCCATTTGTATTACGTGTTGTATTGCATTCCAGCATGCACCGATAAGTTTCAGATGGTTTATTGCATTCTTTGTTGATGGGAAGGAATTCTTCGTGAAGCTAAAGCAGACGTTGCTTGGATGTTTCTGTTGCTCGGAAGGAAAGAAGAAGGCAGAAGTGTGCAACCGGGCGAAGGCAAGAGGTAGAGTGGAACCGGATGAGATATTTGGTACCAAGTTGCTATAATTTATGATGTTCTTGTTCGATTGGGGACTTGAATACGTTCTGCCGTATTGGAACTTTTCTTTTTCTTTATTTGATTACGGAATAAGTGGAAGATATTCCCAAGGGGATATCCTCTCAAAATCTTGCCAAACTTCAAGAAGTTGTGGCTTATTCCTTGTGGGAGATATCCCATCTTATACTAGAAAATAGGCTTGTTCTTATTCCGTTTCAGTTATCATTTTACTCTTAACAAACACTGAAAATGTAAGAGGGCAATTTGGTCTTATGAAAAAAAAACTATTTTATGAAACAAATGCTAATCTTGGTAGTGCAGATCCTAAAGATTTCCAATCATCGGTCAAAACTGAAGAAATAATTTGGTCAAATATTAAATAGAAGTCTTCAATCAAAACTATATCAAAGTTTTAGATAATAAGAATTATCTGCTTCAATAAATTTTTGTTGTATGGTTGTAGACCCTCTTGGAGCTAGACTGCATTTACAAACCCTGTTATTGGTACCAAAAGAGCGTTCTATGTTGTTATTGGTGCAATAGTACAAAATGATCTCTAAAATCGGGCTAGCCTTAGGTCATGTTCGATTGTTGTTTGATGTATGCTAATTGGTTGTAGAGAATTAGTAGTTAAATTGAAAAATAAAAAAAATGAACTCATCCTTTTGCAAGAATGAGCCCAAAAAAATCATTCAGAAAAGTCACCCAGATGTTTTGTACATTCATTTTGCTTCATTAAATAGCACACTCTAAGATCCCAATTCAAAGGGAATAATGAGAATACACCACATTGGCTGAGTGACTTTTTGAGTGATTTATTTGAGTTACTCAAGCTTTTCTGTATTCAAACCTAATCCTCTCTCACGTTGAGTCAAATAAAATTATCCCGTAAGAAATAAATATATTTCATAAAATAGCTCCTTATTCCGCCACCCGGGCTAACTTAATCTAGAATCAAGACACATCTCAAGACTATATAGAGCAATAACTTTTGTCAGGCAATACATATCATGTTAGAGCATGTTTAAGTAATGAGGATTTGGATATACTTTTGGACAAAATTTATTCAAATAAGGAGAGTAAAATTTCCAAAGGCTCACTAACACTTCTGCCTTGTTAGCTATAGAAATTTATTTATTTGTTTATTTATATCAGATATAATCGTTCTCAATATCAATAGTAGGTTTCATGGACACACTGTGACCCATAGTTTTCAGCTACTTAGCTTGCTTAAAGTAGGTGCAGGCTCTGGTCCTATGATTCATCTCTCTTTTCTTTTTTTTGGCAAAAAATATGGAGGGGGGTGGGGGGTAGAACTCCACCCGCGTAGCAGCCCTGATGGGGGGCAAAATGGATCATCCACCCAGTTTTGGCCCAATAAATGCCAAAACCGTGTGGTTGAATCCTTAGTCCGACCTAAAATTAGCCCAGCCTCGGACTTCGGCTAAAGCTCCCTCGGCCTCGGATATTCGCCAACCCGCCCGACCAAGTTTGAGGTGCCTTCAATACTCGCCGATCCGCCCCGACCAAGCTCGAGGCGCCTACTTCAGTAGTACGCCTTGACCCTCGAGCTCAGGGCGCTCCACCAAGCACACCTCAGAACCTTGGAAACCGAGCTACCCTCAACACTCGTTTAGCCAACCTCGCCAAACGCATGACGCGACCTCTCAACGGGCTCGGCCTCGCCAATAACCGCACCCACGTGCGTGCCTACGTCCTCCTACGTGGTCGTACATTACAACACCACTGTGCCACGCTTCGATAGCTAGCCCTCAACAATCAAAAGATGGCACCATGATTACTCTGGCCATACCCTGCTGTGACTGTCAACACCTTACTGTTCTCGAGAACGGACAACACCACATGTCACCAACCAGCCTAACTACATGCCATTCGGCTCAGAGCCACGCCCCCTCATGATGAGGGCGGACAGTGCCTCTGCCACCTCGACCTCTCCTCCGAAATTATAAATAGCCTGGTCAGGTAACTTCTAAGGGACTTTTGGCTAGACCAAATTTATCCCATTCTATCTGTGGAGTGATTAAGTAAACCCCTAATTGATTTTGATGAGCTCAAAGCATTTGAGTATATTTTATGTTGTACAAATGAATTCAATCTAGTGTTTCAGGCAAGTATGTGTGAATCTTTGGTTAAGTGCCTCAAGCTTTGGTTCAAAGTAATTTGGATAAGTATTGGACTCAATTTGAACCAAAGTCTGCATCACGAGTCGACTCCGAAACTTTGCGAGTCGACTCCGAGTGGTTTATAGGTTCTGGCACAAACTCGAGTCGACTCCAGTACTCTATGAGTCGACTTCGACTGAGAAAGACAGAAAGAAGAGTTTCAGACCCTGTCAGCGAGTCGACTCCAAAAGGTCTCGAGTCGACATTGATGCTTGTCGAGTCGACTCCCGATGGTTACGAGTCGACTCCAAAGAGTAACAGACAGAAAGACAGAACGATGGATTTTAGATCCTGTTACCGAGTCGACTCCAGAAGATTGCGAGTCGACTCCGATGCTTGGCGAGTCGACTCCCAGTTTGTCCGAGTCGACTCCCAGAGGAAAGCAATCTGAAAGGTAGAGAACCAATTTCAGAGATCTTGTGAATAAGTCGACTCCAAGTGTTCCCGAGTCGACCCCCAAGTCAGCCGAGTTGACTCCAACAAGGAGCGAGTCGACTCTAAGGCAGATCAGTTCAAAAGACAAAATCAGTTTTATGGACTCTGAGAACAAGATGTCTCCCGAAGATCTCGAGTTGCCTCTCAAGACAGCTAAGTCGACTCCAAGAAAATTCGAGTCAACTCGAGGAAGAAAAATAGAAAGATAGATTTCTGGAACCCTGAGAACGAGCCAACCCCTAAGTGCTCGAGTCATCTCCACATGTTGGTGAGTCGACTCCAAATCAGGTTCGAGTCAACTCCATGACGGAATAAGCACTTTAATTCAAATATTGAACAGTGGGCGAGTCGTCTCCAGTAAAGCGTGAATCGACTCCAGCAACAGTCGAGTCGACTCCAGATCGCACGAGTCAACTCCGATCCCAACGGTTACATTGTCAGGATGTGCAGACGGGACAGAATGGCTCCAAATCAATTTCTAACGGCTAGTTTTCGAATGAAACTATTTAAATAGTAAGAGTAAACAGTAGTAGATAACAAGAGAGCCATTCCATCTAAGCATAAAAGCATTTCAACTACCAAGAGTTTCTAAAGAGTAAATACAAGCAAAAGAAGGAAGAGGTGCATTCAACTCAATCCGAAAGGTGCTTTCTTTGCATTCAAGGCTCTACCACTGTCCTCCAACTTTCAGTGCTTTCAAGAGGAGACTCAGAAATCGAGAAGCTCCTACTTTCCCATCTAAAATCTGTTTGAGGGCTTCTAACTTTACT
>JAOXJJ010001189.1:269901-282924 GCA_025769935.1 Phoenix roebelenii
CTGAGTATCATATCTAGGACTCTCTTCCCTAAGACTGGTAGGTTTGATTTCATTTCAGAAAATGACCTAGCCCTAATATTCTACATCTTACATGACATTCCCCTAAACATCCTCAAACTTATATATAGCTATATCTGTGAACCCCTAGACAAACCTAAGTTGAGTCTTCCTTATGGTATGCTTTTCACACTCATTTTTAGGAAGTTAGAAGTTTCTATCCCTGAGGAAGAACCCTCTCGCTCCCTCAGACATACAGATCATATGGGTAAGGGGACTCTCCACCGAATGGATTTCCACAAGATGGAGGGTGCTTGGGTTAGGAGGTCATCCACATCCACACCATCTGACCCCACTACTCATCACTCGCCTATCTCTGATCACGACCAAGACCACTCTATAGATCCTTCCACCTTCCCATCCATAGCTGGTCCCTCATTCCCTGCCGAGCCATCGACTTCAGCTGGACCTTCTACAGTGCCACCACCTCAGCAGCCCCTAGAGATCAGGATTAGTCCCGAGCAGCTCCGAGAGTTGAGAGACGACATAGTGAGGGAGCTCAGAGGTACATGCAGTGCACCCTCCACTGACCTCACTCCCTCCATAGTAGCAGGGTCTATGATGGTTGCTGAAGTCAAGGAGGAGCTGTCAGGTTTGAGGAGTTTAGTTCAGGGTCAATACTTGAGCCTTACAGCTATTAAGGATGACACGAAGCAGATGCAAGACAGCATCAGATCAGAGCTGCTAAGGCACAGTCAAGGTGCGGAGAGGCTTGCAAATGCATTGATATATAAACTTGATGCTATCAATGAAAGTGTGACCCAACTGACCTAGACACAAGCTAGGGCAACTTCAGGGATTATAGCCCAACTAGAAAATATTTCAGAAGGGGTGAGCCTGGTCCTCCAGGCTCAGCGGCGGAGTATGGGAGCCTCATCCTCCTCCACTAGACGACCCTAGTTGTATTTTTGTTGTTTTATTATGATGTACAGCTCTTTTTTGGACTTTCAGAAATGTACTCAATTTTGTAATTCATACAATGAATAGAAGTTCTTTTTCCAAAAAATTGTGCAATGTGCCTTGTTATATCTTTCTGTGCTATGTGCTTTTTGCTATGATGATAAAAAGGAGGAGAAAAATAAGATATAATTGTAAGTAAAAGAATCTAAACAAGAACATTCTTAAGCAAAAAGAAAATCAAATGTAATTTGTTCTTAATGGATTCAATACCTCGAGGCTAATTATTTCTCTATTGAAGCTCCTCAAAGAGTAATCTCCAGAATCTATTCAAGGGATATTCAAAAATTAGTTGAATCATATTAAAGAACAAATTGTCAGATTTTTCCATCTCTAATTAAAAGAAATTCAAAAAAACTGAACAAAGTTCAAACAAAAGAAATGCAAATATTGAGGGGGAGAATCTAAAATTCTATGAAAGCAAATTAATTAAAAGAATATAAGCCAAACAATTGAGTGTATGTTTTGAAGGCTTATATAATTCCAAATGAAAAGAGGAGCTTTAATTTCAAAATTTACTGACTCATACCTTTCAATTTTGGATATACTAAATGACTAGACATTTGAATTTATTTCGAAACTTTACTACAATTCACTTCTTGATTGAGCAATTCACTTCTTGATTGAGCAATTCACTTTACAATTACTCAGTGTTTTATCATCATCAAAAAGGAAAAGATTGTGGAGTGATTGAGTATACCCCTATTTTATTTTGATGAGCTTAAAGCATTTGAGTATATTTTATGTTGTACTAATGAATTCAATCTAGTGTCTCAGGCAAATATGTATGAATTTCTAGTTAAGTGCCTAAAACTTTTGTTCAAAGTAATTTGAATAAATAATGGACTCAATATGAACCAAAGTCTGCATCCCGAGTCGACTCCGGAAGATTACAAGTCGACTCCGAGTGGTTTAAAGGTTTTAGCACAAGCTCGAGTCAACTTCGGTACTTTACGATTCGACTCCGACTGAGAACAGACAGACAGACAGAAAGAAGAGTTTCAGACCCTATCAGCGAGCCAACCCCAAAAGGTTTCAAGTCAACTCCGATGCTTGCCGAGTCGACTTTCGACAGTTCCAAGTCGACTCCAAAGGGTAACAGACAGAAAGATAGAACGATGGATTTTAGACCCTGTTACCGAGTCGACTCCAGAAGGATACGAGTTGACTTCGACGCTTGGAGACTCGACTCCTAGTTATGTCTGAGTCGACTCCTAGAGGAAAACAGTCTGAAAGGCGGAGAACCAATCTCGGAAATTCTGTGGACGAGTCGACTCCAAGAGTTCCAGAGTCGACCCCCAAGTCAACTGAGTCGACTCCAACAAAGCGCGAGTCGACTCCGAGGCAGATCAGTTCAATGGGCAGAGAATCGATTTTTTGGACTCTGAGAACGAGTCTTCTTCCGAAGATCTCGAGTCGCCTCTCAAGACAGCCGAGTCGACTCCAAGAGAACCCGAGTCGACTCGAGGAAGAAAAATAGAAAGATGGATTTATGAAATCCTAAGAATGAGCCATCTCCTAAGTACCGAGTCATCTCCAGATGTTGACGAGTCGACTTCAAGTTTGATCCGAGTCGACTCCAGGATGGGACAAGCACTTTAATTCAAATCCTGAACAGTGGGCGAGTCGTCTCCAGTAAAGCATGAGTCGACTCCAGCAACAGCCGAGTCGACTCCAGATCGCGTGAGTCGACTCCGACCCCAACGGATACATTGTCAGGATGTGCAGACGGAACAGAACGGCTACAAATCACTCTCTATCGGCTATTTTCTGTAGAAAAATGTTTAAATAGCTAGAGTAAACAGTAGTAGATAACAAGAGAGCTATTCCATCTGAGCATTAAAGCATTTCAACTACCAAGAGCTTTAAAAAAGTAAATACAAAAAAAAGAAGGAAGAGGCGCATTCAACTCAAATCAAAAGTGCTTCCCTCGCATTCAAGGCTTTGCTATTGTCCTCCAACCTTCAGTGCCTTCAAAAGAAGACTCAGAAATCGAGAAGTCCCTACTTTCCATCTAAAATCTGTTTGAGGAGTTCTAACTTTACTTTGCTTATATTGTTCACACATCTGCTTTTCAGAAGCTTCCTTTGTGATTTTCCAAACTTTGTTTTTCTTACTTGATTCAATCAGAGGATTGAATCAAGGGTTGTAAGGTTTGTTGGTGAGCCAAAGATAAAACCAACGATGTAAGGTTGTGGTTGGTGAACCGGAAAAAACCAACCGGGTTTGATTGTGAATCCGAAAAAACAATCGGTTGGTTCTAGTCAGTGAGCCTGTGAAAACCGACCGAGTTCGTTGTAACCTCGTAAAAATAACAAGTTGGGTTGTGAGCTTATAAAACAACCGACTGTAATCCTTCATCCAAAGTCCGTCCCCTGCACTGCATATACCGACGGACCAAGTTCCTCAAATCTAGCCAGAACAGTTTTATCTGTTCGGCCAGCAAGTCCAAGCTCTGACCGTAGTTATTCAAACCCTTCATCCGGTCGGAGCTTCATCAATGGTTTAACTCGATAGGAAAGTCGAGGAAGCGAGGCGACAAATCCGGATGCTTTGGGATCAGGGTACGGAACTCCGTGAGGAGCGCTATCGATCAAGGAGCAAGTTCCCTCGGAGGTTCGGAAGGCATGTCTCCTCTACGTCCTCCTAGATGAAGATCCTCATGGAAATTGAGGGTTGCGGCTACATTCGATCTCCGCCGAAGATGCGATCGTCCAAGTCACGAAAGCGTTTGGGTAAATATTGCCGCTTCCATAGGGATCACGGTCATGACATGGAGGATTGTTACCAGCTCGGTGATAAGATCGAAGTGATCATCCACCAAGGCCTCCTGAGCCGGTTCGTCAGTGGATCGACCGATAGTTACCAGCTCGATGGACAGACTTCGGGGCCATCTGACAGACCCGATGACAGTCGCCTTAATGCGGGCACTATCAATACCCCATCTGCGCGTCCCATGCATTAACGCTGCCCTGGTTCCGAGGGGCCGGGGAAGAGGCCACACCCCCACAAGCCTGGGACTGGCGACTCGAAATGTAAATTAATGAAGTTATCCTCCGGGTCTTTCCCAAGGCATCTCCAAAACGCCCTAGTGGGCGCGACGAGCTCTGGATGCCCCGTCGGCATGAGTTATACACCAAAAAATCTATAAAGTCATCCCTGGAGCTTACCTCGGGGCGTCCTGCAGGACTTAGCGAGAGCCCAAGGGCCTCGCAACTGCATGTTCTATATATAAAGTCATCCATGGAGCTCGCCTCGGGGCACCCTATAGGACTTAGCGAGAGCCCGAGGGCCTCGCGGCTACTGGTTCTATCTATAAAGTCGTTCCTGGAGCTCGCCTTGGGGCGCCCTGTAGGACTTAGCAAGTGCAGGGCCTCGCAACTGCATGTTCTTTCTATAAAGTCTCCCTTGAAGCTTACCTCGGGGCGCCCTGCAGGACTTAGTGAGAGCCCGAGGGTCTCGCAACTGCAGGTTCTATCTATAAAGTCGTCCCTGGAGCTCGGCTACAAAGGATTCTCTCGAGCTCGGCTCGAGATGCCTTGCGGCATCAACGGAAAACCAAGGAAGAACACCCCTATCTGCAGGATTCTACAAGTATGTCCCAGATCTGAGTGGGGGGCATATACAAAGTCTACTCTCGAGTTTGGCTCGGGATGCCCTGTGGCGTCTACGGGGAACCAAGGAAGAGCACTCATGTCTGCAGGATTCTACAAGTACATCCCTGATCTGAGTGGGGGTATCTACAAAGTCATCCCTCGAGCTCGGCTCGGGATGCCCAGTGGCGTCAATGGGGAGCCAAAGAAGAGCACCCCCGTCCGCAGGATTCTACGAGCATGCCTTTGATTTGAGTGGAGGGGGGCAACTGCAGGGTTTGTTTAAATCTCGGGTAGATGCTTATCCCCGAGCTTATTATTATTCTTGAGTTGGCGTTGTCCCTCGGACGGATTTCCAATCTCGAGCTGGCATTAGCCCTCGAGCGAATTTCTACTCTTGAGTAGATGCTTATTTCCAAGCTCATTATTATTTCCGAGTTGGCGTTGACCCTCAGACGGACTTCTAACCTCGAGTTGGCATTAGCCCTCGAACAGACTTCTACTCTTGGGTAGATGCTTATCCCCGAGCTCATATGTATTCCCGAGTCGGTGTTGGCCCTCGAGCGGTCTTCTATCATTAAGCAAATCTCTAGTTAGTTTCTTCCTCCTTCGATTTCACCCTTCTGGGCAGGGCTTGAAGCGGCCCGCACTATTAGACAAAAAGCTACATGCTCGCCCTATGTGAGGTTTATCTTCGAATCGGAGGTATACGCCGAGCCCGAAAACTTCTGCAAATGCTAAACGCGGCTCCTGCTATGTGAGATAGGCCCGGACCTAAGTTACACAATTCGGCTCTCGATATCCGAGCATGAAGCGGGACAAGCTCAAATACTTGATCCAAGGCAAAACATATTGAGAGAAATACAAACTGCATTGATAACAAAGGCCGAAGGCCAAATACAAGGGTGTCCAACCTTGAGGTCGGGTTAACTACAAAAGGCCCAAACGGCCGGCTCTACAAAAGTGAAAACAAAAAGTCAATCGACGTGGACGACTTCCACATTGGCATCAGGGGGGCCTCCGTCCTAGTCGCAACCTCGAAAGTGCCATCTTTGCTAACCTCGGAGGCGGCTCTAGCTCCAACGCCGGCATCAGGAATGGTTACTGATTCCATCCCGGCGGCGGCTTCGGCAGCGATCTCTGGCCTGACTTCGGTACTGGCCTCTGCAACGTCCCCTTCCACCTCAGCAACGCCATCCAGGTTTGGCTCAAGGCTGCTAAGGTCGACTCCAGGGCAAAACTGCTAGACTTGGAGGTGACAATTATCGAAGCCTTGGACCATGGCAGCAGCAACCCCTTCCGCCAGTTCGACGAAATACTCCTCTGACTGATGAAACTTCTCAACAGCCTCACGGGCGGACGACTCCACTAGATTCTCGAACCGTCCGATTTTCAGTTCCCATTCCTCTACCTCGCCCTAAAGTCTAATCAGGGCGGCTTCGAGCTCAGAGATGCGGCTTGCAGAAGATGAGCGAGCCTGGGAATGCTCGGCCTCCTTATCTTGGATTTGGGCGAGCCTGTCCTTTATCGGGACTTCGATAGCCTGCATTTTCTTCTTGGCCTTCTAAAACCGCTGTGTGGTGAATGTAGCCCTCTCTTCGGCCTCGCGCCACTGCTGCTCAATAGCCGATGCCCGTTCCTCGGCCTCTTGCTGTCGCAGAGCAGCAGTTGCCGCCCAGGCTTTGGCCTCTTGCTCTTAGAGCTCGGCCTAAGCACCTTCAGCTCCTCCTGGTCGGCGAACATGCTGGACATTAGCATGTCGACCACATGAAGAGATTGGCACAAAAAGATAAAGTATCAACAAAAGTTGAGCATTCACAAAGAAAATATATAAGGAATGGAAGGACCGCGTTACTCACCTGCATGCTTGCCGAGTAGATATGATGAACGAGGTCGCCATGGTCCTCTTCCATCAATGCACGGTCGTGCGAGAGCATGACGCTGCGCACAAGCCCATGAGCAACGTCTTCAGACTCGAGGGCTGAATCGCCCTCAGGCGCGCAACGTTGACGCCGCAATTGCTCCCCGCCAGACTGGAAAACATAGGCTCGACTCCTGCTAAGGTCGGAACCTCGGAGAAAGTTGCAGCCTTGGCACACGACGGGACCGTGGGGGGAACTAAAGTCTCAGGCCTATTCCCCAGCTCGGTATTTCATCGAAATGGCTGGGCAATTGCTCCGACCTCCGAAACTTGATTGGCGGGCATGACCTCCACTTGGTCAGAAGAATCCCTTCCAACCGTCGACTGGGGCACCTCGGCCTCTACCACAAGGCCCTGGCTGAGTCCAACCTGAGTAGGGGCGGCGACCACAAGCTCTCCCCGCTCAATCTCAAGGTCGAGGCGACTCTTCTTTTCTTCAGCCTCCCCTCAGGCCGGACCCCTTCGGGGGTAGCCCTCTTCTTCCTATACGCGGCCATCAACGTCTCGATGTTGAAGATTATCCCTACAATGTTTGGAGACAAAAGGTCTTATCAGAATCGGGTATAAAAAGGAAGAAGAAAAAGCTAAACTACTCTTACCCTCGGGACGAGCTAGGCTCAGATCAAGATTCACTAAAGCCTCCTCGCTGAGCAGGTCAGGGAGCCGAGGAGTTTCTTTCAGTCCGAGCAAACTATCTAAGACCCCCTGCTCAGACTGCGACAACTGCGGAAGCTTATTGTTCGCCGAAACCAACGAAAGCTCCAGGTCGGATTAAATCCCCATGATTGCTCGGAGGAAATAAAGAAAAAGTTATCCTTCCATCCATGGATGGAAGTGGGCATGCCCCCAAACAGCTTGTGGCCTTCTCGAGGGAATAAGTACCACTACCCTTTGTCCATAGAGTTGCCTTTTAATATAAAGCAACTCCTGAAGACATTCACCGAGGGGGACAGACTATGTGCCAAGCAAAGGGCGAGGAAGCTGATGATTATTCTCCACGAATTTGGGGCGAGCTATGCAGGCACTAGGCCATAGGCCGTCAAGAGCTCCTCCACGAATCCGTGTAGAAGAAACCTTAGCCCTGCTCGGAGCGAATCTACGTACCTCCAACCCAACCACTAGGTACGTCGGTGACTCGCCCTCCGAGGTCCGAGAGCTCGAGGACGAACTCCGGAGGTATGAAAAATCGGACTCGGACCGAGCCCAGATCCCCATCACTCATGAGCGAGCTAGTTCCATACGGGTTCGGACCCACCTCGAGCTTAACCTCCCCCACATCGGAAGAGGCCTGAGCTCACAACGGACCTACATCGAACATCGATGCCCTCGTTGGCGAATCTATTGCCTTGGTCTTAGGATTAAAAAAGGGGATAAAATGAAAGACTCTCCGAGTGACCGAAAGAAGGAATAAAATGCCTACCCAAAATTTCACCGGAAAAGGTGATCAGAAAAAGAAAGAGAATGACCGCCAGGAGATGAAAGTAGTGCCCGATGCGAAGGTTGACGAAAAGCTCCTAGAGTACTCGGAAGAAAGCTCGAACACCATGGCAATGGCGGCTGAAAGAAGAGGACCAGGAGCGGAAGAGGGTCAAGCAATGATCCTAGGGGCCCCTTTTCAGGCCTTATATAGCCCACTACAGCAGCTCTGATCGGGTAGCCTAAACAATCAGAGAAGTCAGGGTTCGCCATGTGGCAAGCCTTAAGACGGCCTCAGCAAATCTTTCTGAATCGTTGCACTAAATGCTGATCATTATAGAGGGCGCTCCGGAGATCGAAACGTTGATAGCTGGCCTCTTGCATTCCATCAGGCGAGACGCTTCGAAGAAGGAAGCATTGATGGCTGGCTTCTTGCATTCCGCCAGACGGAATGCTTCGGGGGATGGGGTATTAATGGTCAACCCCTCCTCATTTCATTTTAGCAACCCCTTAGAAAAGAACGCCTATGTGGAACACCGAAAAGTTTCCACGGTGGATTCTACTTAAGAAAACCTGGCAGCTCAAGCCTCCCAAGTCCGACGCAGAGCTCCCAACTATGAAATATGCCGAGGTATATCCAGCTCGGTACACACCTCTTCCTGAGCACTTGACTAAAGCACTGGACGATCAATGGTCCGACTACTTCCATTGTTCGAGCTGAAGGGCAACTCGACCTCGGAAGTGGGAGGAAAATGATTGGGGGGGAAATGGATCATCCAGCCTATAGCTAAAAGGCCGCCCAGTTTTTGGCCCAATAAACGGCAAAACCATCCGGTTGAATCCTCGGTCCGACCCAGAATCAGCTCGGCCTCGAACTTCGGCAAAAGCTCCCTTGGCCTCGGATATTCGGCAAAGTATACTCGCGATCCGCCCCGACCAAGCTCAAGGCGCCTACTTCAGTAGTATGCTTCGACCCTCGAGCTCGGGGTGCTTTACCAAGCATACTTTGAAACCCTAGGAACCGAGCTACCCTCAGCACTTGTCTAGCAAACCTCGCCAAACGTATGACGCGACCTCTCAATGGGCTCGGTCTCGCCAACAACCGCACCCATGTGCGTGCCTACGCCCTCCTACGTGGCCATACATTACAACACCACCGTGCCACGCTTCGATAGCTGGCCCTCAACAGTCAAAGGACGGCACCATGACTACTCCGGTATTACCCTGTTGTGACTGTCAATACCTTACCGTTCTCGAGAAGGGACAGCATCACATGCCACCAGCCAGCTTTAGATGCGCGCCATTCGGCTCAGAGCCATGCCCCCTCATGATGAGGGCAGACTGTGCCTTTGCCACCTGGGCCTCTTCTTCTGGACTATAAATAGCCCGGTCAGATAACTTCTAAGGAATTTTTGGCTAGACCAAATTTACCCCATTCTAACTTAATCGTCGGAGGGCCCTCTCCGAAAATACCGGTGAGGCTTTGTACAGGTCTGCCGCCGTCGCGAAGGAGGTGCCCCTGTCTTCTTCTTCCAACGGCTAGCGGCTCTCTCGACTCCTCCGGCGTGGTCACCCTCGGGCAAAATTTGAACCACAACAGCCCCCACTGGGCCTTTCTTCTACCAAGGAATGTTCGATACGAGTTGCAAGTTTCTGCGTGCCCTCTTCAACCCGTGGGAAATCCCACTGGGCCATCCACGTGTGAGTACATCACTATAGCGCCACGTCAATACTGATGGAAGGAGAGCATATTCACACAGAACCATGCGGGCGTGGGGCATGCGGTCTCCTGATTTAATCGATGTCCGTGCCTTTCGAACCCAGACAACTCAATTGGAGTCCAAACCTCCTTACCACCAGGCTACCATCTTGGTGGCTCTTTTCAAGACAAAAAGGAAGACCATCGTCTGAAATGAGCAGGTTATCATCACCATTCTGAGGGAAAGCGTCGATCCGAACCCAGGATGCTTCATCTGCCTGCCTACATTTAGGTCAGATATTCCTCTTCCATGGGCAAAGAACCAATTCCATTTCCCATTGTTGTTTACAAAGAAGATGCGTTTCTAAATGCCCTCTCTGCATCTCTGTATTGCCTGTTACCAGCAGTTCAGCGGCCACACACCCAAAGGCCTTCTTCTAACCTCAACAACCACCAACCACCACCTTTGAGAGCTAACAGAGCCAGGAAGAGCTCCAAAAGCTAACCAACCACCTTCTTTCTCCCCAACCCCAACTCATATCTCCAGTGATTTCTGGACTTGCCTCAACTACTCGGTTTGGATCATGCATTTAGATCACTCGCTTGTCCTTGGTGCACTCAAAGCTAGAAACAAGTCTACCTGTCTCAAACTACCAACTACTGTGAGTAATAGAAGGCTGGCGAGTGATGTCCTTGTGTGCAGACTAACCCCACCAACATCCACTTGGCACTCGACGGGCCGAAACCTTCCTGCTATGGCATGTGCTTGCTGCCAAAATTAACAGAAGAGTACCCTGTCATAAGCCCACCATCATCACAACTGCATACCCAAAAAATAAATAAATAAATAAATAAGTAATAAAAAAGAATAAATAATAAAAAAGGAGTAGAAAGAGAACACCACAGCAGACCGGTGGCAGCAGATGGTCGGCCCACTCTCGATCGGACTGTTATTGAGGCGGATCTCCAAGCATAGGGCATTTCCTATGTGAGAAGGGTAGTGGGTGCAGACAAGATATATCTCGAAGGGACTCCACTACGATGATCGATTGGATGCGAAGAGCTGACCGATATGGAGACGGTCACCCACTGATTCGTGAAACTTATAGACTGGTCAAGGGTTTGTCTTCTTTTCAAGCAGTGCACGTGTATCGAGAGACGAACAGAGCTGCGTACAGATCTTTTGGACTAGCGTCATTGAGATTCCCTTTCATTTATATCATTTTGTTGCTTTTAACTTAGCAGGTTGTACTCATGTAAGAACCATATGGATGCCATTTTTATCATATAAAATAATAATAATAATAATAATAATAATAATATAAAAATAAAGGAGAGAACTTTGAGATAGAAGGGCCTCGACCTATTAAATCACGTCCATATACAAATGGGCAAGATAATCCCATTTTGCTACAACTGAGTAGTTATGTACATTCTCTTCCTCCCGCCACTCAAATGGGGTTAGGATATTAAGAGAGATTATCTAATACTAGTTACGGTTGGGAGCTTCTCGTTGATGAAGATGATGATGGGGTATCACATTCATCCCATTCATCGTCGAGATCATCGAAGCCCCAGAACTCATCTTCCTCCTCTTCCTCTTCAGGCATCTTCCATCGATCTTGTTGCAGCATCTCGCCATCCTCCAATAGTTCCAATACCTGTCGTCATCCATGTTCTATTAGCAACAGTTGTGTTATATGATACCATGGGATGGTTAAACTATTACTGCACTCAAACCTCTCTCTTAGATTTATATATATATTGGGCATGGCATCTTCTGAAGCTTTGTCTTGACTTGAGATTTCCAAACTGTCAAGCAAAGCTATTGCAACCGCAGCATCCCGTGAGTCACGAGAGTGCAAAAAATGGGGGAAAAGGCAAGAACTGCTCATGGTATCCAAGGTTCCTACACTTCAAAGTAGAAGGTGGAAGGTCTCACTGAACATAAACGACACATGATAGATTTGTCAGGACACCACAAGTTGCATCAAACAGTAGACCTGGTAAAAGGGTGAAAGAAAGGCGTGCCATCAGGACACTGTTCGATGATAGTAACTTTCACCCTTCTATCTTTTGGTGCTTGCATGGAACCCATTCACCCAAGCTAATATAGTATACGGCTGCTGTCTAATGCTTGCGACTTTCGATTATTTGATATTTGGAAGAATATATTATACTGCAAGTTGCCTTTGAACATGGTCTATTACCAAAACTCTCATTTGTTAAATAAACATATCCCTGTTACACTGCTTTTGTCATGCACTGGTAATTACATCTGGCAGAAGAATCAAGAGGAGACTTAGGAGCTAGTCAAGGAAAAGAGAAATTGAAGATCCAGAATTACGCAAGGCCAAGCTGTATATTACCAAACACATTAACAAAGTGATTCATGTCTTGGAACTAACTCTGTCTTCAAGGTGGCAAGATTATTAAAATGCAGTTTGATACTAGAATCTGCGACTAGTTCCCCGATCAAGACAAGTGAAGGCTTCACGGCAGCTAAAAGAAAGAATTTTTTGATGATAAAACAAGTATGTATGTCTGTATACATGTAGATGGTTGAAAACTGTGAGACTAAGAAATACAAAAAATATCTTTCGCTTAGCCGTTTTAAGTGAGGTCCTGGGTTATGACTAAAACACAAAAAGCTCACCAACTTGTGAGGTTTCCTTATTAATTCTAGGGAAACATTGCTGAACCTTTCTTGTTCCGTGCCGATGTTGATGCTACATTTAGTTGGCTTTGTTGATCTTTCACAACTTTTAAGCATCATACTACCTTTTGCTATATGTTTCTCTAATAATTATTTCAGTACATGCTTATTTTGGTAGATTATTATGTCTCTTCAACCATGTGGTGTGCATCTTTATGAATACGAGGAAGATATCTTAACATGCTGTCAGGAATTATTAGGCAAACTACTCGGAACAAACACAGTACCTCGGTCATCGATGGACGCCATGTCGCAGTCGCCCTGATGCAGAGAGAGGCTATGAAGGTAAGCCTCTTCAACTGCCCCATGTCGTAGTCCTCTTCTAGTCGCGGATCCACCAGCTTTTGTGTCGTGCCATCACTTAAATAAGGTTTTGCCTGCGACAGTATTGCTAATTTAGTGGAGAAGATGCCACCTTCAGTTTAAATTTAAAAGAGATGATCCATGAGGATATAGGATGAATCCAGGTTTGGATGAGATATTTACCCAGCTAAGCAAGCTCCTGTGTGACCCGTCCACTGGTTTCCTCCCTGATATGATCTCCAAGAGGAAGACTCCAAAAGCAAAGACATCAGTCTTCTCATCTACGACCCCATGCATGAAGTATTCTGGTGCCAGACACCTAGCAATATCACAAGCTCCATAAGATGTTGCTTGTATATAT